>CM053599.1:869291-891302 GCA_028646575.1 Pseudocheirus occidentalis
AAAAAGCAAAAAAAAAAAAGAATTCACTATTTGACAAAAACTGCTGGGAAAATTGGAATATAGTATGGCAGAAACTGGGCATAGGCCATTATCTAATGCCATACACCAAAGTCAAGTCTAAATGGATGCATGATCTAGGTATAAAGACTGATAATGTAAGTAAACTGGGAAAGCAAGGAATAGTTTACCTGTCAGATTTATGGAGTAGGGAAGACTTTATGACCAAAGAAGAGTTGGAGAGCATTATAAAATGCAATATGGATAATCTCAATTACATTAAATTGAAAAGTTTCTGTACAAACAAAGCCAATGTGACCAAGATTAAGAGGGAAGTGGGAAATAGGGAATTTTCACAACCAATGTCTCTGATAAAGGCCTCATTTCTAAAACATGGTCAAAGGATATGAACAGGCAATTTTCAGAGGTAGAAATTAAAGCTATCTATAAGCAAATGAAAAAAAAATGCTCTAAATCACTATTGATCTGAGAAGTGAAAATCAAGACAACTTTGAGGTACCACATCTCACCAGTCAATTTGGCTGAGATGACAAAACAGGAAAATGACAAGTGCTGGAGAGGATTTGGAAAAATGGAACACAAATGCATTGTTGGTGGAGCTGTGAACTGATACAACCATTCTGGAGGGCAATCTGAAACTATGCCAGAGGGCTATAAATAATTGCATACCCTTTGACCCAGTAATACCAATTCTGGGGCTGTATCCCAAAGAGATCATAGAAGTGGGAGGAAGACCCATATGTACAAAAATATATATTGTAGCTCTCTTTGTGGTGGCAAAAAACTGGAAATTTAGGGGATGCCCATTCATTGGGGAACGGCTGAACAAGTTGTGGTATATGAATGTAATGGAATACTATTGTGCTATAAGAAATGAGGAGCATATTTATCTGGAAAGGCTTCTACAAACTCATGCTGAGAAGAGCAGGACCAGGAGAAATTTGTACACAACCACAGACACATCGTAAGTGTGATGACCAACTTTGATAAACTGGACTCTTCTCAGCAACGCGCAGTTATAAGACAACTCTACAAATCTCAGAATTGTACGAGATGTCTACATCCAGAGAAAGATCTAGAAAGACCAGAGTTCAGATGGAGAAGCAACCTGTGTGTTATCATTCTTTTCCATGTTTGGTTTTGTTTCCTCTTTCCCATTGTTCACTCCATGGGTTACAAGCCTTCTATACAACCAGACTATTGTATGATGTGAAAGTATTTACAGATCCAACACTTGACTGCATGCAGCTATGGGGGAGCGGCAGAGGGAGGGGAGAAAATTGAAACTCAAGGGATTGTGGGACTGAATCTTGTAAACTAAAAGCAAATAAACAAGTCAATGAAAAAAAAAGAGAGCGTGTTTGGCTCCAGGGCCCTTCTGGTCGTGTGGAAGCTCTTCCAGACACCAAACAGACCAGCCCTCTGTATTTTCCTGCCATTGCTCCTGGCTCTGCCCTCCGCACAAGTCTAAGTTCTGTCCCCTATGAGGGCCTTTCCATTCCCCACCCCCTCTTCCACAGGACAAATCACCTCAGCTCAATTGAATGACGTTCCAGTGGTGCAGCCATGGCTGCCCTCCTCTGGACCTTCCCACTTTATTCACATCCTTCTTGCCCAGACTGGAGCCTGAGGCCTGTCCTGTGTCCTGGCCAGGGCCAAGGCCAGGGCACTGATATCAGGCCTCATCCTGGCTGAATCTGCTTCCTCGGCCCATCCCACTGTGGACTCATGTGGAGTTTCCAGTCCATGAAAAAATCAGCTGAACGGCTGTCTTGCTGTGTTGGCGCCATCTCGAACTTGTGTGTTTTTTTTCTTTCAACTGAAGCAGAAGGTGTTATGCCTATCTCTGCTAAATCTCATCTTTGGCCTTTGACCCAGGGCTCCAGCCTGACAAGACTGGGTTTGAATCCTGGGTTTGTCGTCCAGGGGGCTAGCTAGCTATCCCTTCCAGCTTTGTGCATTTGAAAAAGCACCTTTCAGTTGGCTAGGTGGCTCAGTGAATAGAGCACCAGCCCTGGAGTCAGGAGTACCTGAGTTCAAATCCAGCCTCAGACACTTAACACAAAAAACTAGCTGTGTGACCTTGGGCAAGTCACTTAAACCCAACTGCCCTCCAAAAAGCAAAAAAAAAAAAAAAAAAGAAAAAGCACCTTTCAATTTATTATTTATGCTTTTGTCCAAGTCATAGGTAAGAATGTTCAGCAGCGCAGGGCCAGGCATAGAGCCCTGGGGCACTCCACTGCTGACCTGCTTCCCCACGACTCCCAACCCTCCTCCATGGCTATTCTTTGAGTCTGCCTTTCAGAGACACCCTTGCAGCAGAGATGGACTGGGGAGGCCCAGGAAGAGAAGAAGAGCACCCACTGGGGAGGCTGGAGGGCTCTGGAGGTGGCTTTTGGCTCCTTCAAAGGTTCCCCAGGCTCTCCTTCTAGCAGCCTGGCTGCTGTTCCTCTTTCAATCATTGTCATTTGATTGTACTGTCAGAGGACAGATAAAGACAAGCCATCACGGGGCCTCCTTTCCAGCTGATCTCAGCAAGCCCTTGCTGCACTCACATTACTTGTTTCAGGTACCCAAAGGCCAAAAGAGCAGACTTGTGGCTTCCTGGAAGGAGGTCTCCAGCAGGTTTCCCAGGGATCTGTGCTGGGCTTTTTACCTATGGTTTATACAAAGGCATAGAGGGTATGCTTATCACGTAGCTATCACACTGCGTGATAAAATTACAGCAAAAATTGCTTCCTTGTTTAGTAGCAAACAAATGAAAAGATTGAAGGAAGAGTCTAAAATCTGAACAAACAGAGGAGCTGGTGACAAGAGCAGGAGAGGAAGAGATGGGCAGGTGGACTAGTTGGGTCTCCCTCACACAGAGCACCCTCACCCTCGTTTATCTTGTTGGCACCAAGGTTTCCTTTGGAAGTTACCAATTCTTAGTCAAAACAGATGAGCAACTTAGAAAACGTAGAAAATGTAGAGAGACCACCCTGTATATATAGAGAGACAAGGCTGTGATTTGCTGCTGGAAGGTCACCAACCTTTTCTTTCTTCTTTATCTTGTCTGGCCCATGTGATTTGCTCAGAACAAAGGCTTGTGAAGGAGATGGAGAAGGGGGTGGGGAGAGCTTAAAGACAGTTTCCTTCCATGGTTTTACTTAAATTTGTACGAGGAATTAGAGCCCTGGGAAACATTTGTTTGCTCCATTTGTCTGATAACAACTAAGAACTAAAACTGGTTTCTATCATAAATTAGTTGAGAGTCTAGCAAGAGACTGAAAGCCAGACATTCCATGCTGTAGTCTTTCCTTCAGGGGAGTGCTGCACTGGCCACCACAGTCTCAGTGAGTATTGGATGGAGAATTATGTGACTCCGAAAGTCTGTGAATTCGAGGTGGAGTAGAGATGGGATATTCCAGCCAGGGAAGCTGCCACTCATGAAAACAGGCAGGACCAAGGTGCTATTTACCTTGGGAATTTACTAGAGAAGGCACCTACTAAGCTCAGAGGATAAAGAAACATTTGCAGTGACCAGCAGAGAGTGAGCGACATTTGTATTTCTGTCCCTCCGAAGTGACTGTCCACATAAACTGAAACTTCTTTCTGGAATGGAAGAAGAAAGAACTCAAGGGATCAAAGGTGTATTTTGTGAGAAAAAGCTTCCAAGCAAAAACACAAAAAACCTCCCAAGAAGGATGACGCAGAGAGGTGCAATGGGAGGAGACGGCGCCTGAGAGAAAGGAAGGAGGAGGGCAGCTGAGCGCATTGGCCCGCCACAAAGGCCAGAGAGAGACCGGGTGGAGAGCGGTGGGTGATGGCTCCCCACCATCAGTGCTAAGAGCACTCCAGGGGCTGGGTTGTTTACCTGGTGACAGCACTGAGTTCAGGTTGTGATGGCAGAATCTTGTCAAACTCCTGGTGATCACAGGAAACTAATGGATATCACCAAAATGAACCTCAGACATTTATAGGGATTACAAAGTCCTGGGGAAGAAACTGAAGATGTCAGGGGCACAGGTGGCGTTTTCATTACTGCTGATGGGTGAAAGTGGGGATTAAGAAGGGAAAGGAAGATTTTGGAAGTGAGCAATGGGTAAGAATGATATCTGAAAAGAAAAATAATTTGGATTTCCATACCATGAATGTAAAAATGATTGGCTCTATGTCATGGTTGGAGTACACCTAACGAGAGTCAGTAAGATATCTATTTGCTTAGAGTGTGAGCTAATTAAGAGACATTTAAACTGAAAAAAGTGAGAGAAAAAGAAAGCTACATTGATGAGGTTGGCATCAGGAAGTAGCAATTACATCATAGATAGTTGACTCACAGAGAGGTGATCCAGTGACTCTTGAGAGGTAAAATCCAAGAAAAGAGTCAGCAATAATGAAAGGAATGATCTCCAGTGTCTATAAAGAAATGTACAGGGGAGGAGTCAAGATGGCAGTGCAGAAGCAGGAAAATCCATGGCTCCCCCCATAACCACCTCAAATACCTATAAAATATGACTCTAAACAAATTTTAGAGCTACAGAACCCACAAAGTGACAGAGAGAAACAAATCTCCTGCTGAAAGCAATCCAGCAGATGGTTAGGAAGGCTCCATTGCAGAATGCTGGTTGCTGAGCCCAGTCCTGAGTGAGCCTGTGGTTTTAGCTCCAGGGTGTCTGGGACCAGCCATGGCTGGAGGAACTTCAGGAGAGTGGATTACCAGTGGCTATGGAGGTTTCCAGAATTATCAACCCATAAATGTCAAAGACAAAGTAAAAGGTCAGTGGAACTCTGCTGGATTGGGGCAGGGGGATAGAGGAGCAGGTCCAGCCTCTGCTCCCAGAATGAGAAGCGGCAGAAGTGGCAACCATGCAGGTACCTCCACATGGCTGCTTCAGAGCTCCCAGCCTGCAGATTGTAGGGGGGTCAATAAATCATTCAGAGGCTAAGTGCTCTTGTCTTAACCTGCCTGGATTGGGATTGAGGTCTAGCACCCTCCTAATAGCTCTAGCATCTGTGAAAACCCCAGCAATTTGGGACAAAGCTTCCCCCCTCTCTGGAAGCAGAGTTCTACTGGGGCAAAGAGCTCAAAAGTCAAGTAGTTGAGTGGCAACATGAGCAAGCAAAGGAAGCAAAGCAAGCACAGGCATCCAATTTTAGATTCCTTTTTTGGGGACAAAAAGGATGAAAGCATGGAACAGGAGGAAGACAACACAGTCAGAACTCCTGCCCCAAAAGCTTCCAAGAAAAATATAAACTGATTACAGGCCATGGATGAGCTCAATAAGGATTTTAAAAATCAAGTAAGAGAAGTGGAGGAAAAATTGGGTAGAGAAATGAGAATGATGCAAGAACATCATAAAAAGAGAATCAACAACCTGACTGAAGAAAATAACACCTTAAAACAGACTAAGTCAAATGGCAAAAGAGGCCCAAAAAGCCAATGAGGAGAAGAATGCCTTAAAAAACCAAATTTGCCAGATGGAAAAAGAATCTCAAAAGCTCGCTGAAGAGATTAATTCCTTCAGAATTAGCTTGGAGCAAATGGAAGTGGATGACATGATGATATACCTGGAGAAATCAAGATACTATTAAACAGATGAAAAAAATAGAAGGCAATGTGAAATATCTCATTGGGAAAACCACTGACCTGGAAAATAGATCCAGGAGAGACAATTTCAAAATGATTGGACTACCTGAAAGCCACAATGAAAAAAAGAACCTAGAAGTCATCCTTCAAGAAATTCTCAAGGAACATTACCCCAATATTTTAGAACCAGAGGGCAAAATAGAAATTGAAAGAATTCACCAATCACCTCTTGAAAAATATCCCCAAAAGAAAACTCCTAGGAATATTATAGCCAAGTTCTAGAGTTCCCAGACCAAGGAGAAAATATTATAAGTAGCCAAGAAGAAACAATTTGAATATTGTAGAAACATAATCAGGATAAGACAAAATCTAGCAGCTTCTACATTAAAGGATCTTGGAATATGGCATTTCAGAGATCAAAAGAGCTAGGATTAAAACCAAGAATCACCTACCCAGCAAAACTAAATATAATGTTTCAGGGGAAAATATGGTCATTCAATGAAGTGGAGGACTTCCAAGCATTCTTGATGAAAAAACCAGAACTGACTAGAAAATTTGACATTCAGGTACAAGAAGCAAGAGAAGCATGAGAAGGTAAACAGGGAAAAGAAATCATAAGGAACTTATCAAAGTTAAACTACTTACATGCCTACATGGAAAAACGATAATTGTAAATTATGTAACTTTTCTCAGTATGAGGATAGGTGAAGGGAATATAAATGTATATATGTGTATGTGTATATGTGTATATGTGTATAGGGTGTATATGTATATGAATACATATGTGAGTATGTGTAGACATGTGTACACGTGTACATAGACAGAGGGCACAGGATCAATTGAATAGGAAAGGATGATATTTAAAAAGTGAAATTGAGAGGTGAGAGAAGAATATAATGAGAGGAGATGGGGAGAGACAGAATGGGGTAAATGATCTCATATAGAAGAGGCAAGGGATAACTGTTACAATGGACAGGAAGAAGAGGAAGGCAAAAGGGAAAGAGTTAACCTTACTCTCATTGAATTTGGCTTAGGGAGGGAATGACATACACTCTGAATTGGGTATCTTGCCTACAGGAGAGTAGGGGGGAAAGGGATGAAAGGGGAGATGATGGAGGGGAGGGCAGGGTGTGGGAAGGGTAGTTAGAAGCACACACTTTTGTAAAGGGACAGGGACAAAGTAGAGAATAGAACAAGTCAGGGGCGGGATAGGATGGAGGGAAATATAGTCAGTCTTTCACAACATATCAACTATGGAAATGTTCTGTGTAGCTACACATGTACAACCTATATTGAATTGCTTAACTTCCTAGTAGGGGTGGGTGATGATGATGAGGGAGAAAGGGAAAGAATATGGAATTTAAAGTTTTAAAATAAAATGTTTAAAAATATTATTGTTATTATTATTATTATTTACAAACAATTGGGAAATAAGATATACAGGCACTGGGGTAGGGAGATCCACCTTGCCCTACTGGAAAGTCAGAGGGGGGATGGAAGAGGATATAGGAGAGAGCAGATTGGGGGAGGGGGTATACAGTGGGATTGCTGTTTTGGGGTGGTGGGGAGGTGAAAGATGGAGAGAAAATGTGTAACTCAAAATCTTGTGGAAATGAATGATGTAAACTAAAAATAAACACAAGTTAATTTAAAAAAGAGATGCACAATGTGGGCAATAAGGCAAAGATGACTTTCTAGATATTCTTGTGTGAGAAGAGGCTCTAACCTCATGGGAGTCACTGTAAATTTGAAGAAGGATCCATGACTGGACCACGGCTCTGGAAGTATTGCCAGTGCTGACCACTTCTTTAGTGTCTCTCAGCACACGGGGCCACAAAACGGGATCCATGTGTTCCTCCATCTTCTGCCACTTATGCTTGCTCTGTTTGTCACATCATCCCTCATCCTTTTTTGGGTTCACGTCTTCCATCTATAGATATTTGCCCAGATCTCCAAAGGCTGGGTAAGTTATTCCTTGTTTCCAGTACACACGGTGTTCCTGCTCAAAGTTCTGGTCCCAAAGTGATGCCACAGTTTATCTTTCCAGCAATACTAGTCATCCCTATATCCCTGTGCTGCCTGACCTCATTCTCCGGCTGTCATACACCCAGTATGGATGTCTCTCCTATGCCACTGAGGCAGTGTGATTGAGACTGTTATGTTTCATGGTTGTGTGCATTTATTACCACTGAGGTCTTTTAGAAGATTGGAATTAATTGTAAAGCCTATTGACAGACTCCTATATTATACCCCAGGAGCCCATCTTGAATCAATTAAGATCAATTAATCACAGTGTGATTAACTTAATTGTGCGAAGTTCTAAACAACCAGAAAACACCATTGACTTGAATTTCAATTAATCTCCCTTATTTTTGCATCCCTGCCCCACCCCTGCATTTGCTCTCTGTCTATGGCATTGCGCTTCACGTTAGTTTGGTCTTAATTCACAGTGCATGGATGACAAAAGATCTTTGGAAGGTGAGTGACAAACCTGACATTCTTTTGTCTTGTACAAATACAGAGTCATGGAAGCTCAGAAGTGGAAGGAACTTTAGTGACCATCTTGTCCACTCATACCTGAACCGAAATTTCCTTGCTGATATTCCCACAAAGGTGCTCAGCTAGTCTCTGCTTGAAGATGTCCAGGCAGGGAGAGCCCAGTCCTTCCCAAGGAAGCCGCCATGCTTTGGTGGCTTTCGGCTTTTGTTGCTGACATCAAGTCGAAATTGGTCTCTTAGCAGCTTTTCTCCATTGCTTTTGGTTCTGTCCTTGAGTGACAACCTGCTGAATTCCTTTCCTACACAGAAATCCTTTCCATATGCGAAGACAACTATCAGGCCTTGCCCAAATCATCTCTTCTCCATGTTGAAAATCCCCACTTCCTTCACCTGACACCCTCATAGCATGAACTTGAAGCATTTCACTGTCTTAGCTGTCTCCACCTGGGCACTCTCCAGCCTATTGCCCCCGCTAAAGCATGGTCCCTAGAAATGAGCAAACGTTCCAAGTGTGGTCTGTCCAGGGCATAGTTCAGGGGGCCTATCACCTCCTTTGTTTTTTTGACATTATGGTGGTTCTTAGTACAGCCCAAGACTGCCATTGACCTTGTTTGGCTGTTACAACAAACAGTTGGCTCATATGGAACTTGCTGTCCACCCAAACCCCTGGATCTTTTTCAAATGACTTTCAATGCATAAGATTTCCACAAAGTTTGGCTTTGATATCTCATCATGGAAGGAAGATAGCCCCGGGTTCTCAAAGGTTCTTCTAGGAAAGCAAAGGAAGGTCTGATTGTACCAAAAGGGCTTTGATATGACCACAACAGCAGATCAGGACCAGCCTAACTTAGCACAAAGTGACTTCTTGCCAGCATGGTGGCCACTTGATAATTCTTTTTATCCAAGAGAACCCACAAAACAAAGGAAAATATTGCTGGGCCCTCACTGTTGTTTGACTACTTCTGCTAACATAGTAGTGACAGATTAGCGGCAAAGGGGCACAGGGGTCAAGACTCACCCAGTTTTCGGCCCTTGGGGGTCAGACTCCTTCCTGATGGGGAGGAGAAAGGCACATGCAGAAGTGTGAGCGATGCTCTGGGTCTCTGAGGCAGTTAGGGTTTTCCTGAGCTTTTTCACTTTTTATAAGCAATCTGGATAATTTTTTTTAAGTGCTTTTGAGTGAACTGAATTAGAGACAAATAAAAGGATGCATCCGACAGCCTTGGGGAGTTCGCCTCTCCAAGTAACATCAGTAACTGCAGAATTCTCCAAGCGCGGGGGGCCTTGAGGGACGCACTCAATGTGCTCTTCATTACACGATAATCAGCACCATATGCTGCCTTGTAAACGACATTGAAATATCTTTGTTCTCATGTCAAGGTCCCCCTCCCCCCTCATTGTTAGTTGTTCAGAAGTAAGGGACACTTTTAGACACCAGTGCATCACTCACCTAGAATCCTTGAGAATTAGGGGTGGATTAAAACTGGAGGCATTTGTTGGAAAGGTCACTGCGGGGAATAAAGCCCAATCCCCTCGTCTGAGAAATCAGGAAATTGGAGCACAGAGAGGTTGGGAGTATTCTGATGTGAAGCAGGTGGTGAGATGGAAGAGCTGAAATTCAAACCCATCTCCTGTGACGCCACATCTGGTCCACAGCTGCATCCAGTCTGAGCCCATCATGACAGCTTGTCTTGATTCGCAACAAGGTTTGACTGACGCTTTGCTTTCTTGTGACAGAGCTCTGATAGCTGGGCCTTATGAGCGCCAAAAGGTTATGTTATCTCGTACCCACTTGGTCCTCACAGGGAGAAGGCAGACATTCTAAGCCTCCTTACTGGATTTACCGTGCCACTCACCACATTGGCTGTTGCTAAGCTCTCAGCTCCTCAGGATTCCTGTGGCACTTCCTCTCCCACCCTTTCCAACCAAGGATCTCATTTCATGCTTTATCCAAAACACGATGGGGGGCCATTTTCCAGGAGCTCCCTCTTCTCCCCTATTCTCATTGTACATCACTCAGATGCCTTCCCTCATAGTTCTCCTTCACTGTAGTCTCTGATGACAAGGCAAAACCCTCTACATGTACCCTTGATTCCACCCCTCCAGTCATCTCCAATAGATGGTTCTCACCATGACGGCCACTGGCTTCTTAAATTTCAGTCTCTACAAGCTACCAGTTTATTCACTACTTTTAAAAATATTTTAAAAGCATTTTATTTCAAGTTTTGACTCACAGTTCTACCCTCCCTCCCTGAGACAGTAAGCAGGGAGATATAGGCTATGCATATGCAGTTACGTAAAACATTTCCACGTTAGTCATTCTGTATAAGAAGACTCGAATAGGAGAGAAAAGTGAAAGAAGGAAAGTGAAAACTAGCCGGTCAGTCTGTCTTCAATCAATGCCAGTTCTTTCTCTGGAGGGGAGAGTCTGTTTCACCATTAGTCCCTTGGGATTGTCTTGGATCATCCTACAGCTGAGAGTAGCAAAGTTACTTGCAGTTCTTCATCTAGCAACATGCTCCTGGTTCTATTTGCTTCACTCTGCATCAGCTCATGTAAGTCTTTGCAGGGTTTTCTGAAATCATCCTGCTTGTTATTTTTTTTTTTTTGCCCTTTTTTGGAGGGCAATTGGGGCTAAGTGACTTGCCCAAGGTCACATAGCTAGTTTTTGTGTTAAGTGTCTGAGGCCAGATTTGAATTCAGGTCCTCCTGACTCCAGGGCTGGTGCTGTACTCACTGCACCACCTAGAAGCCCCTACTTTTTATTTATTATAGCGCCATAATTCTATTACTGCTTCCGAAGATCTCCCTTATCCTTCACACTCTCATTAGATATACCTCCCAGCTAGTAGCCTCTAGCTCTCTTTCCCTTCTCAGCTAAACTCTTAGAAATAGCCATCTACACTTGGAGCCTCCCTTCCTCTCCTCTCTCTTTTAAACTCTCTGTAGTCTGCCTTCCCAAATCATCATTCACTCCAGCCTCTCTCTCCAGATTTACCAGTGATCTCTTAATGGTCAAATCCAATGACCTCTTCTCCACGCTCACCCTTCTTGACCTCTCTTCAGCCTCTGACTCTGTTGACTGTCTTCTCTTTTTGGAGGCTTCTCTCTGGGTTGTCCTGAGTCTGCTCTCTCTGGGTTCTCCTCCCACCTGTCTGACTTCTCCTCATTCTCCTTTGCTAGAGGTTTGTCCGTGTCCCACTCACTAGATGTTGTCCTTGAAGGCTGTGTTTTTCATTTGGTGACCTCGTCAGCTCCCTTAGGTTAAATCATCATCTCCAGGCAGCAGATTCTGGAGTCACACATCTAGCCCTAATTCTCTCCTGAAGGTCAATCTTATTTAACCAACAGAATGAGTACTGAGTACTTATTGTGCACAAGGTGCTGGGCTAAGGACTGGGGCAGGAGTGGGGGCTAAGAATAGCCAAGCGAGACAGTCAGTGCCTGCTCCCCTGGAGCTCTCACTGGTGAGCCAACACAGGGAAGGCTTCAGTTATGACTCAGATGGAAAGGTCCCATGGTCCTCACAGTGCAATGGAAAAGCAGATGCTCATGCCTCTTCTTTAAGGTAATGTCTACCAATAAAACCCTATTGGTTTCTGGTGTTGATCCATTTGACAGTGCTGTGGTGGCCAGAACTTTCTTTGCTGGGTCCTTAGTAGCTATGACTGCAACCTCTGCAGGAGCAGGGCTAGGGCCAGGGCCAGGGCCAGGGCCTGTCTGTGTCTCCACAAGGATGGCTTCCCAGGATGATGGAAGAGGGTCCTACGCTAGAAACCTTGCTGCTCCCAAGCTCTTGAGTTCAGGGCCTGAGGGGAAGCAGTGGTCCAGATGGCGGTTTGGCATGCCCAGTACATGCTGCCTCCTCTCTTTGTCTCAGAGGGCCTGGCTGCTTCAGCTAGGTTGGCTTGCCTGCCCTGCATATGGCATTTGGTTGGCAGTTGGTGGGAATGGCTGGGCCCTTCTCCATAGGAGTGGTATACTGTCTTCGATTAGGGCTGTGAGGTCTGGGCTAGATGCAGGACTGTGATCTGGGAGATGCTGTAACTCCCAGGGCCCCTCTACTTCTATGCCCGTTGGTGGCAGCTGCTGGTAGTAAGGAGGAAGATGGGCCCCCTTGCCACAATCATTTCTCTCCCATTGATGGCTGTGGGAACTTGGCTGGGAGCAGGTTTTGTGATTTGGGGACACTATTCCCAAGGCTTCTGGGCTCAGGATTCTGGCTTGTCTCACAACTGCCTCTCAGACTTTTCGAGCCAGATGTCTCACAGACAACTCAAAGTCAATGTATCCAAAGCTGGACTTTGCCCCCCAAAACCTTTCTCTCTCGCCCACCATCCTCCTCCTAATCACCTGGGCTTGCAGCCACAGGGTCATCCTCTCACTTCACATTAACTGCCCATTACCAGACCTTGTTGCTTCTTCCCCCCCACCTCCTCTCGATTGACTTGGTCACCCCCCCTCCAGTGCAGGGCCTCATTGCCTCAGGCCAGTATCACCCCAGGAGCCTGACTGTTGGTCTCCATGTCTGAAGTTTCTCCCCACTCCAACCTACTGTCCATTCAGCTGTCAAATGGGGCTCCCTAAAGAGCAGGTCTGACCATGTCACCCCCCTCTGGACATCCTTCAGGGGCCCCAGCGCCTCCCAGATCAAGTCTAAACAGCCTATCCCATGGGGGCCCCTTCTGCCCTTCCTGTCTGCTCCCCCACTCTTCCCCTTCTTGTCCGCAAGGGTCCACACCAGTGGGCTGGTTCTTGTACCTCACCCAGGGTGTGCAGTCTCTGATCTCTGTGCCTTTGTCCAGGCTGTTTCCCATGCCTGGAAGACTCTTTCCTCATCTCCACCTCTCGGAATCCATGGCTTCCTTCAAGGCTTAACTCAGGCGGCTCCTTCTGAAGGAGGGCTCTCTATCACTCAGCTTTGTGGCCTTCCTCACCAATTTCCCTTCTGTCTGCCTTGAAGCCATTTTATATGTCCCAGTTTATGTGTGTGGCTTCTTCCCCACTAGAAAGTCATTGCCTTTGAGCAGGGATCACTTCATTTTTGTCCTTGTCCCCTCGACTCTTAACATAGAACCTGGCACATAGTATCTGCCTCTGAAATAATTTGTGATTGATCAGTGACAGGACTGAGGCAGCCCCCTCAATGCTGAGAGAGTGAGGACCCCTCAGAGCTGTGTTTGCTTGGTCAATCCTTGTTCTCTCCCAATCCCCTCATTTCTGAAAGGGAAGCCTGAGAGTATGGAAAGCTCTCTGAGCTTTGAGTCAGGAGAGATCTGGGTGGGGCCTTGAGCAGGACACATGACCACTCTGGGCCTCAGTTTCCCTTCCTGAAAAACAGAGCGATCATATCTGCAGTGCCTCCTTTCCAGGGTTGGTGGGAAGATTTCCTGAGGTCAGATTTCACAACGTCTGTAACTCAAAAACTGAGGTAAGTGACAGTGAATCTTACCAGCAAAAATGAGCAGGCATTAACAGGACAGAAAAGGGGTCAGAATGGTGTCCCCACATAGTCTTGGACAAGACCCTGAGTTCTCTGACTTTGTTTTACCACCTGAAAAATAGGAGTAGTCAAAATTCCTGCCTTCCCTGCCTCTCAGGACTCTTGGGAAGGAGAGATGAGATCATTTGCAAAAATCCCATTGTATGGTATGTAGATGAGGGACCCCCTTGGTGACTCACCCCCTGCCACAGCTCTGCCTGCCATGCCCATAAGCTCTCCCTTCAGTCTATTGGAAAACACCATGCTGTCATTTCAGCACAGTTGGGCCCCAAATCTCTCAGTTTTAGCTTAAACTCCTGCATGAATATTTCTACTTTGAGGAGAGAAATAAATATTTCAAAACAGTAAACAATTGAAAAATTAGGGTATAAATATTTTAGAAGTCAATCGTCAGTTATTGGGCTGATTTCTAAATCATGTGTTCTTTCTGCACTGACTGCATTTAAATGTTTCCTTCCCCACTGCTGCCGGGGGAGTGGGTTTCATTACCTGACTTCATGCATTTATTTGGGGCCCGCATTTTGCCTTATTATTGTAGGCAGTTTTCAGGGCTGTTTTGCTTCTGAAACTGCCTCATGAAAGTAAAGCAGCCCTTCAGAAAGAGGTCAGAGAAGAAAAAAACAGGAAGGAGGGAGTTGGAGAACCAGGTCCAGATTCTGGCTCTGGCCTTGACCTTGGCTCTGGCTCGGGTCTGGCCTCCTGGCTGCAAGCATCTCCCTCAGTCTGTGATCTAACACTTCTCTCCCTCCCCTTCATGCCCAAAAGGCCATTTTAAGGCTTGTTTCATACTTTCAGCATATCCCCTACTATCTAAAAGGCCAGAACCTGCAAATTGGCATTGGTACCTAAAGTGAGCCATGTCACCATGGCCAGACTTTCTGATTCCAAGCTCCAAGAGTGTAACTTTCTCTACTGGATTCACAGAGTTCTTTTTTTTTTTTTTTTGCTTTTTGGAGGGCAGTTGGGGTTAAGTGACTTGCCCAAGGTCACACGGCTAGTTTTTTGTGTTTAAGTGTCTGAGGCCGGATTTGAACTCAGGTACTCCTGACTCCAGGTCTGGTGCTCTATTCACTGCGCCACCTAGCCACCCCCGATTCACAGAGTTCTAAGGGAAAGTCTGAGGTGAAGTTGTTTCCTTGAAACACTGACCTTCCTTCTCTTTATGGAAGGCTTGGGGATCTATGGAAAAACATGTTGCAGGGGTCAGTCATTACGCAAAGCTAGGAAAACTATTTGGTGCCACAAAATGGGAACAGTAGGCCTGATAGAAGAGTTAAAGTCAGAGTTTAAAAGAGCTAAAAACCAAATTAGAATGGTAATGAAAAATGAGAGAAGAGCTATAAGAAAAAGATCTGGAAAGAAATGGACAGCTTGGAACAAGAGATAAAAACCCCAACCATCCCAGAACCTTGTCCATGAAAATAACTCCCCCCAAATGAGAAATGGTCAGTTAGAAGCTAATGACTCTATGAAATATCAAGAAAGACTAGGAGAATAAAGCCAAAAGACTGTCACAATGAAGAAAACGTAAGGTATCTCATAGCAAAAGCAGCTGACCTGGAAACAGATGGTGGAATAAAATTAAACGTCATCAGACTGCTTGAAATCCATAAACAAAAAATAAATCCTAGATATCATATGAACAGAAATCATAGATGAAAACTTCCCAGATCTTTTAGAACAGTAGGGTAAAGTAGAAATGGGCAGAAACAACTAGTGTCCTCCGGAAAGAACCCCTTAGATGGAAACTACCAGGATTACTGCAGTCAAAATTTAGAGTGCCTGGGTCAAAGAAGATGCTACAAACAGTCAGGGGAAAAAAACCAGTTTGAGTACTGAGTAGTTACAAGATTTATCAGCCATCAATATAAATGAATGGAGAGCTTAGGATATACTATTCCAGAAGGCAAAAGATCTAGACTTTCAATCAAGAATACCTCACCCATCAAAGCAAAGTATAATTATACTGGAAGAAAATGGACCTTTAATGAAATAGAGGTCTTCCAAGTGTTCCTGATGAAAATACTAGAACTGAGTATAAAATTTTAATACAAAAAAGAGGAAAACATGAGTAAGAAATTGTAAGGGAGTACACAAAGTTGAACTTTTTACATTCGTGTGTGGGGAGATGATACACATAGCTCCTCCTATACCTACCATCATCAGAACTGATAAAGGGATTCTAAGTGTACAGAACTCCTGGGAGTGATTTTATTGTGTCTTGATGATCTTAAGAATGGAAAGAGTGAAGCAGAGGAGTAAGTACGTTAGGGGGTGAGGTAAGGGAAAGGAAGGTTAGGGAAAAGTCATCACACAAAATTGAAATATGCAAGTAGAAGTAAGTGCAAATAATGAGAAGGGTGTTGGTGGGGGAAATGGATGGCGCTTAAACCTCATTCTCATCTGAACCAGTCAAAGAAGAGAAGAATCCAAATGTAGTTTGGTTCAGAAATATGTCTCATTCAGTAGGGAACTAGGAGGGAAAGAGGAGAAGAGAGAAGGGGGCATTGGAGGGCAAGTAGATCAAGGGAAGGGTTAGTTAGTCTTAAGCAAAACAAACTCTAAGGATGTAATAAGGCATTTTAGCTCCTTTTGAGGTGTGAAAAATGGAAAATCTTGGGAGGCATAAATTAAAGAATGGATCAACAAGTTATGGCATATAAATGCTATGGAACAATTTTGTGCCACAAGAAATGATGAAGGGGATAGTTTCAGAGGAACCTAGGAAGACTTGTATGAACTAATGTTTGCAGAGAAGTTAATAGAACCAGGAGAACATATATAATGACAATATGACAAAGGAAAACAATTTTGAAAGAATTAGATATTCTTACAAGCCATGGTTCCAGAGGAATCTAGCATAGTGCTAACATAGAATAGACTTAACAAATTCTTATTGATTGAATCATTGCATGCTTCATGACCAGATATAAAACTTTTCAGATATGGCAGCTAGGTACAGCACTGGGTCTGGAGTTAGGAAGATTGGAGTTCTGGGGTGGCTAGGTGGCGCAGTGAATAGAGCACCAGCCCTGGAGTCAGGAGGACCTGAGTTCGAATCTGACTTCAGACACTTAACAGAAAACTAGGCATGTGACCTTGGGCAAATCACTTAACCCCAATTGCCCAACCTTCTCCCCTCCAAAATAAAAAAAAATTAATAAAAAGGAAGATTGGAGTTCAAATCTGTCCTCAGATACTAGCTGTGTAGTCCTGGCCAAGTCACTTAATTTCTCTCTGCCTCAGTCTCCTCAGGTGTAGAATGGAGATTATACTAGTGTTTACCTCCCAGGGCTGTTGTGAGGATCAAATGGCACTAAATAAAGGATCACTCCCTTGTTAGGTCACTGAGACCAAAAGGGAAGGGAAGGGAATGTTAGGTGACTCAGTAACCTAACATTCCCTTCCCTTCCCTTTCAATGAGCTCGCCCTACTCCATGTCTGCCTCTTGTTCATAAATACACCCTGCAGTCTTGGTAAAATATGGTGCTGGAATCCACATAGTGGATCCACTCAGTGGAGCCACAGCATCCCCCAACATATCAGGCTAACACATCTGTCAGAAGAAGGCGCAGGTTCAGATCAGAATACCATGCATCTCAGGAATCCATGTTGACTTTTCATTTCCCTTTTGCTTGTTAGATAAGCACTCACAAATCACCCATGAAGTAATTGAGATTATGCTTATCACTGCCATTTCCCATTTTCCTCCTACCTTCAAGAACCGGAGAAATATTTTCCCCTTGTCTCCTACAATATGAGGTATCCTCTGTCCTCTGCACGTATTCCAAGGTCCAGTTTAGGCACTCATTGACCCTTTGTGAACTCATAGACATGCCTCATTTTTCTTGGACCTCTTTAGTTTTTGTCCATTGACTAATGGATAATGTCCATTGTGTTCTGCCTTCACTATGGTCCTTTCAAAGTCACATCTTGGCTTGGAGGTGATTCTGGGCTCAGGAAGGCACTGACAGCAGAGCACCTCCTCAGGTCTAACCTCCCCAGCTGTCAGCCCTGGAATATGATGGACTGCCAGTCTTGATGAAGTCTCAAAAAGTCAGGTGTGGTTCTTGCCAGACATAGCAGCTCATCTTCCAAATACATGGTGCCCGCCATTGGGCTGAAGAAGTCGAATTGCTTTCACCCTGCATTATGCTGATCAAAGCCAAGATTTCAGGCCCCAGCCTTGGTGCAGAAATCCTTTTGTATTGAGCTCCCTTCTCTCTCCCTTGGAGGCCTCATAAGTTCCAATGTTACCATCATTACGCGAATGACTTCCAAGTCTACATAATTAACTGTAATGTCTCTCCTGGAGTCTCCTCTCTTGTTCTACCTTCTGGATATCTTACCCTGGATATTTCATAGGCATTTCAAGCTTGGCCTGGCTCATTCATTTTTCTCTAGACTCATCTATTCTATTAAGCATCCCCATTTCTGTTGAGGTCCTCACCATACTTTCCACTATCCTGCTTCCCAACTACCTCCTCATACTCCTTCAATGGACAAGCCTCGCCACATCTATTTCCACAATGTCTCTTGTGTCTGTCACCTTCACTCCAACAGCCTCTGCCTCATTTAGACCCTCATCGCCTCTCATTTGGACTATCATAATAGCCTCCTAATTCATCTCCTCTCTCTAGTATTTGCTTTTCTAATCCATCTTATAAATAGTCTTAAAGCAGATACAACCGTGTTACCCCCAACCCTTACTCAGAAATGTTCAATAGCTCTTTATTGCATGTAGGACAAAATACAAACAAAAATCCTCAGCCTGGCATGTTGTCCACAATCTAGTTTCCTTCCACCTGTAGGTCATTATTTCACATGATTCCCTTTTATACACTCTCCATTCCAGTCCAACTAGCTTGCTAGCTGTTTCTTTGATAAAGAATTTTATTTCACACCTCCATGCATTTGTATAAGTAACCTTCCACTTCTGGACCTCCTTCCTTCCTCACTTCTACATTATTGAATTCTTTGCGTCTTTTATAGAACAGCTCAGGGGCATTTCTTTGACCCTCCTCTCCCACCAGTTATTTGCCATCCTTCCCTTGTGAACTTACTTTGTACTGTTGCAATCATTTGTGTTCATGTGATATTCCCCCAGTATAATGTAATCTTGAGCACAGGAATGATTTAATTTTTGTCTTTTTGTCCCCAGGACCATGCATGACTTGGTGCACACAGCAGATGTTTAATAAATGCTTGTTAAATTGAATTGAATTGAGCTGAATGTTAAATGCTCACACATTTCTTTGATCGGTCTTTTAAATTCCAACTTCTGCCCTTATATTAGGGGAATTCAGCCTCTGTGTGAAATGCCCTCAGATGTCTTGACCAATCTACTCACTTCTCATTATATAATCCTCCAATTCATGTTAGCCTTTCATAGGAGCTGTCCAGCTTCTGGTCTTACTATCCATCCCACATGTTCCATAGGATTTTGCTATTCACATGCTCCTACTATTTCTCTGTCCTTGTTGCTTGTATCTCCTAAACCTGTTCTTTGTCCTCACTGACCTTGAATACCTCCGTCCTTTCTCTGTATCACCCTTTTTTTTGGCTACACTTTCCTCCCTTCCCAATGCATTTCTTTTCAGGAATTCAGTTTCACTCAGCACTGCTCTCTGCCCTTGAATCCTCGTCCTGATCTCCCAGTGATGCTCACACCTCAGCAAACTCCATCCCCGAATTGTTCCCACCACCCACCTCTTCTGTTCCTTGTCATGCATTGCTGAAGGTTTGCAACTAACTTAATGTTGTTCAGTCATTTTTCAGTTATGTCTGATTTTCTGTGGCCCCATTTGGGATTTTCTTGGCAAAGATACTGGAGTGGGTTTATCATTTCCTTCTCCGGCTGATTTTGTAGATGAGAAACTGAGGCAAACTGGGCAAAGTGACTTGCCCAGGGTCACAGAGCTGGTAAGTATCTGAGGATGGATTCGAACTCATGAAGATGAGTCTTCCCGCTTCCAAGCCCAGTGCTCTGTCCATTGCATCATCTAGCACACTTACTGGTTCTATGGCAAATTGATGCTTACAAGGAGTCTCTGGGCCTTCACATCAGCAAGGCAATCCATTTACTCCTTTCTAATTGATTTTCTATTGCCTTCCCCAGAGATGTTTTTCCAAGCCTTCTCTTTATTCCTCAAATTTCCCATGGCTCCCCTCTTCTACCCTCTTAGTTGGGACTTCACTTCATGGTTTACTGAAAAATTGAGGCCATTTTCAATGAACTCCTTCTCTTTTCTGATATCTCTCAGCCCACTGAATCTGTCCTTCCCTCCCTCCCTTCTTTTTTATTCCAATCTCTGATGAAGAAGTCTCCCTTCTTCTTGTCAAGGCAAGCCCTTCTACCTGTACCCTTGGCCCCATCTACCTCTGTGTTCTAGCACATTGCTATAAGTATAGACCTCCCTTTACTGTAATTTTCAAGCTCCATATGTATGCTGGTTCCTTAGTATATACTCATGTCTTCCTCATCCTTTAAAAAACTTCCCTCTCTCTACTACTCCCACAAAGTATTCTCTTCTGTGTCTCTTACCTTATTCCACCAAACAATTTAATAAGCCATCTACACTGATTGCCTCCACTCCCTTCCTTTTCACCCTCTTCTGCCTCCCAATTGACCTGTCTGTAACAAGTCTTCCCTGTTCCCATCCATACTCCACACAATTGTCAAAATGATTTTCCCTTTTTCCTCCAGGATAAAATATAAACTCCTCTGTTAATCATTGAAAGCTTTTCACAGTCTGGCACTGTCCTACCTTTCCAGTCTGATCATGTCTTAGTCTCTCTGTATCCTACAATTCAGTTGAATTGGGTTTCTTACTGTTCCTTAGACACCACACTTCATTTCCTGTCTCTGTGAAGTTGTATTGGATGAGACCAGTGCCTGGAATGCTCTCCTTTCACCTCTTGGAATCCTTGATATTTTAAAGACTTGATCCAGAGAATAATCAAGAGAACACTGTATACAGTAACAACAATGCTGTTTTAAGAACTATATGGTACTATAAAGGACACATGAAGAAAGATTCTATCTGCATCAAGAGAAAGAACTGATAAACAGCAGTACATGTAGAATGATTTTACATAGGTGACTATTTGGGTCAAATAGTAGCCATCTCTAGAGTTGGGGGGAGGGAAGAAAAGAAGAAATATACACGATAATTTTGTTGTATATTTAAAAGGAATAGCAAGTTGTGCATAGTAGATATGCTGTTTCATGCACAGTCATGGAAATGCTTGTTTTATTCCATACACTAAAAAATATGAAAAAGACTTCATTCAGATTTCCCCTTCTACATGAGTTATTTCCTGATCTCCTCGGCTGCTGCTTCCATTCCCCCCAAGGGTAATGTTAGTTGTGTGTGTGTGTATTATATCTCCACCTCCACATGTACCCAAGGACTCTCCCATTAGAGAGCAAGTTTCTTGAGGGTAGAGACTATTGAATTTTTGTCTCTGTGAATAGTAGGTGCTCATTAAATGTCTATTAATTATCAGAGCACTTAGTATGTGCCAAGCAAGGGGGTAGGTGCTCTGAGGACACAAAGGTGACTAAGATATGGTTCTAGACTTTATTGAGTGCAGAGTCCAGCAGGAGATGCACTGTCTATTCTAATCACTATTTGTTATCCAAAAGAAGATATAAAAGAGAGGCATGAGATGCTTTGGGGGACAGAGGAGAGAAGATACTTCTCTTGGCTGGGAGAGGAGAGATTTCATGGAAGAGGCTACACTTATTTTGGGTCTAGGAACAACTTCCCAAGGAATAAGACATAGGCAATGTAGCTATATAACTATTCAACTGAAAAAGATCTGGGGATCTTAGTGGATTGCACATGCTGTGTGGCAGCAAAGGAAGCTCATACAAATTTGCTGAATTGTGAAGCCAAGTCTCCAGGATGAGGGAGATAGCAAACCAGCTGTCCTCTGCCCTGCTCAGACCTCACCTAGAGGATTACATTCAGCTGTGAGCACTGAACAGCTAAGCTGAAGTACGTTTGGAGAAAGGCAATCAGTATAGTGAAAGGCCTGGAGGCCTTGTCCTTTAAAGCTGAAAAACTGGGGATGTTTATCCTGAAGAAGAGAAGGCTTAGGGGTGTGTGTGTGTGTGTGTGTGTGTGTGTGTGTGTGTGTGTGTGTGTGCGTGTGTGTTTTGCATGTGCAAACAGTAGGTGCTTAATAAACACCAGTTGGTTAATAGTTCTCCTCAAATGTCCCCAGAGAAAATGAAAAAAGAAATGAAAAGGCAGTAGTTTTTTTTTAAAAGATCTATGAGCTTTACCAGAACATAGAGTAATCAGAGAAGAGAGATATGAGATAAGACTAGAGATGTCAGATTGTAGCCAAGTTCAGGGAGGTCCATTATCTATTTTATTTATCACATGGAAGCCCAGTTTGGTTTTCCTTTTTTT
>CM053599.1:891802-910279 GCA_028646575.1 Pseudocheirus occidentalis
GGGGCAGGGGAGGAGAATAGGGGGAGGAGGGGGAGAAAAGGAAAGGGGAGAGGGAGGAGGAGGAGAGGGAAGGTGCCCCTTCTCAGGGTGGGGGGACACCCTGTCCTTCCCCCAGCCCCAAAATCATGCTGCCAGGCCAGGTCTTTCCTCTTCCTGCTCTCTGGAGGGCATGATTGAGTGGTGGGCACTGAAGAGTAGATGTCATCCCTGGGCGGGCTGTGGAGCTGTGAACTTCATTGAGGGAGCTGGGCATTTAGTAATGATGATGTGTGCCTATACCTAGGGGGGTGTATGTGTGTGTGCATGCCTCAGTTTCCCCTCTAGGTCCTTCTCCAGCTCATTTGACAGATGAGGAAGCTGAGGCAACCAGGATGACATGACTTGCCCAGGGTCACACAGCTAGCAGAATGTCTGAGGCTGGGTTTTGATTAAGGAAGATGTGTCTTCCCGACCTCTGGCCTGGCGCTCTCTCCACTGTGCCAGCTCCCTGCCCTGCTTGGTCTACTGGGCAAAAGGAGAGCCACGAGATGTTCTCACATTCACTCTTCTGCTTGGGGAAAAGGTAAGCCTTTCATGGGGTGTATGCTCAGCTTGGGATTAGCCCCTAGCTGCAACACACACACACACACACTCAGACACACACACACTCAGACACACACTCACACACATAATCACAAACTCACACAGTCACACACCCAGTTACACACACCCCTTTGTTGGCTTCCCTCAAGGCTCAGTTCAAGACCTACCCAGAACCAGTCCTTCCCCATTAAGGACCTCCCTGTCTCAGCTCCCTTCATATACTCTGCACATATCTTGTATGTAACTAGGTTCTTCCACATGGTCTCCCTTACTAGAAGGGCAGTTTCTTAGGCAGAGACAGTGCCTTCACTTTAACGCTCAGTGTCGTTCCCACCTAATCCATACTAAGTGTTTAATAAGGGTGCCTATCAGGTGCCAAACCCAGGGCTAGGTGTTGGAGCTGTCCAAAGCCCAGAGATTTCACTGTGTCCTCAGATTTTCCTTGTCCAGCCCTCCCCTGCATGCAGAAAGTCGGAACCACCTTCTGAAGGTCTGGTCTATTGCTCAGAGGTCAGGGAAGTGGAGATCTGACTCTGAGGACCCGACCCCTGAGAGGACCCATTTTGGAGACGCTGCACTGGACTGCCAGTCAGTCAGAGCTACTTTATTTCAGAGCCCTTTCAGGACCCCTCTGGAATGTCAGGGATGTGAGCTCGGGATTGTCAGGAAAGTGGCCTGGGCTGATCTTCCTGCTCGGCTCCAGCCTTCTCAGTTCCTCCCAGACCCAGTTCTTGGGCAGAAAGTGAAGCTGAGAGGCAGCTGTGAATGTCTGGCTGGGGTCTGCAGATGCGCGTCTGGTGTCCTGCTCCAGGCTTTCCTTGTATAGAAGGCTGAGCCGCAGAGGACCCAGAGCAGCGGGTGAAGGTCACCCAGCTAGGTAGAGCCAGGGACTGTACTTGAACCCAGGGCTCTTGAATCCTGGGTTAGGGCTTGTTCCACGAGGCTCCCGAAGTCTTGGTTAGAGGTTATTCCTCCCTCCAGTCTCACTGACTTCTAACTATCACATAAAACTTTTAGTGTCTGAGCTCTCCTGAAGGAAGGCCAGGGGAACAGAAACAGTTAAAGGAGAGAAACGGCAAATGTCTGAGGTTTGTCATGTGGGAGATGAGACACATTTTTCTGGTTTTGTTGGGAGAGGAAAATCACCTTCAGTTTATATTATATTTATTATTAAGAGGATCTGGTGGAATGGATTTTTAAAAACTGAACTCTAGCCTAATGGGGAGAAGATCTCCAAGCCTTTCAGACAGGTCTTTAGTCAATGTGTTCCCCACTCGGCAGGTAATGAGGCCCCTCCCATTAAAGTCCCTGCTCTTCCCCCACTTAGGGCTCTCAGAGGTGTGTGTTTTTCCTGGTATAATATCTCAGGAGGGGCTTGCCAAAAGACCCCGGATGTTGAGGACTTTGAGGGTTGACGAAATGTAGGCCCGTGCCTACATTTTGAGGTGTTGGAGCTCTTAAAGCTTCCCTTTCCCTTTGGCCCAAATGAATAAGAGTCTATCTTTCTCTCTTGCCTTTCAGAGTCATTAGGCGTGATGGGGAGGGCCGATCAACACAGCGCTCATATAAGCGTCAGCCTGAAAGGTTTCTCATTTAGGGGAATTGCCAAGAGGACTCGATCTCCATAACTTGCTTTATTACTGAGAGATAACAAACAAGCACCAACCCAGGGATAAGACATATCCCCCTTCCTCTCCAGGTTCATTATGGGCAGGGGGAGGGGAGGGGGTGCATGGCAGCTCAGCGCCTTTGTGTTGCAGGGGAGGAAGCTCGTTCCTTAGCACACAAGGTTGGCCTTTGGAGGAGGCTAGTGGGGGTAAGTGGAGGCCGGACTCCTTGTCCTCAGCAGCTGCTGCTAACTCTTGGGTGCTGCTCATGGTGTGGCCACCCTGGTGTGGCCTTTCTGGGTGCTTACATGGTCATTGATTTCAGGGGAATCAACTTGGGGTCTCCAGTGCCACACTCCCAAGCACTCGAAGGCTTCCCTGGTGGAGTAGGTGGGTGAGAACAACCATGAAGACGGCTGACACAAGTGCTGTGGAGCCCTTAGAGCTTGGTCAGATGTTGATGATGTCAAGGTCATCTGCTGGATCCGGCCCCTCATACTTCAAGCCTCCCCCCACCTGTGAGCCCTTGCAGGTGCTCATCGGGAAGACACCCTTGTTTGCAGAGGTTTAGGGATCAGCTGAAAAGAGTTAGCATCGTGATAATTGTTATGTCATCACTGTTGTATTTCTCCTCCATTCTGGGATCCTTCTATGGGAGGCACCTTCCCCATCTTGCCTCCTGGATTCAGTCCAAGAGCTTTTCCTTTTCTCAACTCTGACATAAAATCTTTCTCCCTAGGGAGTAAGTTTCCCTTACATTTGCAAGAAAGGTACAAGAAAGGGAGGCAATGGGTTTAGAGGCTGGGAGGCTCCACATTCTAGAAAGGGTCTGGAGTGGGGGAAGGAGGGAACTGTCTCTGCTTCCTAGAGCAAGAGTAGTGTGGCCAAGAGAATGGCTTTGCTCCTGCAGGATGGGGAGCTGTCATTTGCCTAACTGATGAAGGATCCGTGTCTGCTCCATGGCCGGCTGGCTTCTTGCCACACAGAGCTGAAAAATCAGGCTGCAGAATAGGAGGTATTTCAGTTACTAGTTTTAAATTCTCAGCAATCTTTTCTGGTCAAGTCAGCTTCTGATAGTCTTGCCTGAGTACTATGAATAATACAAGAGACCAGGATGCCTTTTCCCAGGGATGGGGAGAACATGCCTGTGAAGGGTGGATGTCAGACCCAGCTAAGCCCACAGAAATGCAGGCCGAGTGATCTTTCATGAAGGACCAGGAGAGGTAACAGGCCACAGGCAGAGGAAAGGGCTCACTGGCTGATTAGCAAATCAGCAAACCTGATGCTCCCAAAGTGAAAACCTTTTTCCAAATATCTTTCATGATAGAGAGAGTGAAAGCAAACCCTGAAAAATGAGCTGACAGCAGAGGTCCGGACCTGAGGCCAGAGGGCTCTGTGCGCTGCCTGTGCTGAGGAAACACAATCATAGACTACAAGGGGGTGGGGAGACGTTAGAGATCGTGAATCCAAATATCTCATTTGACAGATGGAGAAACCGAGGCTGAAGGGTTCTAGGGAAAGAAGGTATTTGTAGGCACAGAGACACAGTGGGTAGAGCACCTGACCTGGAGTTAGGAAGACTCGAGTTCAAATCTGGCCTCAGACCCTAACTAGGTGTATGAACCTGGGCAAGTGACTTCAGCTCTGTAAAGTGGGGAAAATAACAGCTCCTCCCCCCTCCCCCAGGGTTGTTGTGCAGACCAAATGAGATGACAACTGTAAAAAGTGCTTGTCACAGCGCCTGGCACATAGTAGGCATTATGTGAATGTTGGCTAGTGTTATCTACAGGCATCCCTGGAGAGTATTCAGGAATGGGGGCTCTTGTTTGAGAGTCCCCCCCATTTATTCAGTGTTCATTTGCCAAGCGTTGCGCTGAGCCCTGGAGATGCAAGCAGGACCCTCAGACCTCAGGGATGTTATGTGTTCCTCGTGGCCAACTGTGCACAGGGAGCAGGAGGACCGTTCTAGTTTGAAAAGGTTTTTGCTTAATTATTGAGTGAAAAGGGTGGGGGACTTGGCAGATTGAGATATTTCCGGGACCTAAAGCGGCCCTTTCAGAAGGTTGCGTTAGTGCCTGGGAGTGAAGGGCCTCAAAAAAGGTGATGCCAAGGCTCCTGAGACTGGGCATCAGTGCCCCCTGCCCTGGTCCCCAAGGCTGCCCAACCAGTATTGGTTTGGGGCAGGAAAAGCGCAAACTAGCTCTGTAACCAACAAGCGATTTCCTGCTCTAGAGGAACTTGTTACCGACTGGAGCTGTGCCTCCCACCCCAGAGGGGGTCTGCCCCGAGCCCTTTGCTCCCTCCCCCTTGGCCTCTTTGGATGGATGCTGTTTGACCAAGGTTACAGATGGAGGCTGTGGCTACGGAGCATACGTCCCGGGACAAGCCTTGATGGCGGGGAGCAGACCTCTTGACCTTGGCAGCATCAAGTTCTGATGGGCAGATAGAGCCAGCCCTGAGCTGGGAGAAAGACAGATGGTGATGTGATGAATGTGTCCCTGCCTCAGTGACTCATCCTGGCTCACTATTTTAGCAGTCCCACTTGGTCTGTAACTTACTGAGCCAGCCTGAGTCATCAGAACTGCCTGGGACAGCCATACTGGCCAGTATCCCATTCAGCAGCTGGCCCAAGAAATGACTTCAGTCTTCAAGGCTCGCTTCTTTTCAGGTGTTTGTCGACAGCCAGCCAAGCAAGGCAATAGCAAGGAGGGTGAGCTGACCTTAGTTCCCCCTGCATAGAAATGGGAGCTTCCAGTGTGCAGGAGGTTGGGGAGGAGGTGATTCATGGGCACCATTATCAGCTCCCTCACCTCCTACAGTCCTTCCCTGATAGTTCAACCTACCCAACACCAAAATGTCATGGCCAATGAATAGACCTCCCTCAGTGATGCCAACAAATGAGTATCATGCAAGTGGGGGAAGGAGCCAGTCTCTGTCTAGCCCAGTTCAACAAAACAGCCTGGCAGTGGCAGACCATCCACCTAGAGCAGCCAGGGACATTCTCTTCCTGTAGACATAGGGAGGATAATCACAAAGGGCTATAAACTGCTCCCCTGCAGGTATCCCTCCCTCTGCCTTCCTACCCCAGCCATCAGCAATGCTGTCCCAAGCCCTGGTGGTCTTGGTCCTACCCATACCCTGCTCCTGCTTCTTACTCCCAGTGTGCTTCCTGTTCCCCCTTGGGCTCAGATCCCTTGTTCCCTTCTCACTCACTGCCAGGGTCATCTGAAGACTTAGTCTCAGAAGAGCCTCCCCCTTTAGACACAGGAATGTGTAGGGAACATTTTCTCTTTTCTTCCCTTTCCTGTGAATATTTTGTAGGGCAAGGGGTTCCAGACCTTCCTCCAAACCAGTGGAGGAATCCCCCTTGCCTGAACTTTCTTAGACTTCTCCTGATCTATTTTATCTCATTCATGGGAGGCATGTGATATTTAACTCAAAGCAATTACAAATTTTGCACTCTTCATTTGGCTGGCATGGGTACTTCTACTTCAGCTCAGGGCAGTGGAATGGGGGCATTTATAAGTGATGGGCTATGGCTAACTGCCAATGAACTTGTCACAGAGTCTCTGAGGTGGAGAGGGGGACTAGTCTTTGTTAGGGGAGGGAGGAAGGGAGAAGGAAAAGACTCAACAATCTCATGATGTTCGTTTAGAAACTAAGAATACTGGACTTTGGAGATCATGGGTTTTTCTTTGGAACTAGAGGATTCTTTCTGTAACTACTGTGGTCAACTTCCCTGGGCTGTGCCTACATCTATCATCTCAGTGACAGAGCCTTAATTGAAATGACATCTTGAAATTATTTCTTTAAAATTCATTGTTTAATTCAGTAAATTTAGTATTAATTAAAGCCAGCAGTCCTGGTCTTTCTGTTACTCATTTTTCATTCTCTGAGTCTTGGGAACTGTCCAGGAAATAATAGCTCTATTTTTTTTTGTCCCAGGCCTCATTTCTCTTTACAACAGGGGTTCACTCTTGTGTTTGTGATGGGAATACAGTCTCAGCTAGTATTTTCACTTTGATGTAGCACTGACTTGGGAGAGGTTTGACAGAAGATTGGGAGAAAGGAAAAAGAGGAGTTGTTATGACAGAGGATGGAGAGAAAGAAAAGGAAGAAAAGGAGAATGAGGGTAGGAGGAAGAAAAAGAGGATGATGAGAAGGTGATAGAGGAGAAAGAAGACAATGAGCTGGTCTGGTTTTGGAGAAAGCTGAAGAGGGAGAAGGAGGGAGAGAAAGACGTGGTTTGGTGAAAAAGGGGGAGAGGGAAGAAGGGAAAGAAGGGAGGGCAAAAGAAAATGGTAGAATGGTGGCAAAAGAAGAGGAAAAGAACAAGGGAGCCTAGTGGCAGAAAAGACCAAGAACTGTACCCATGAGGTTTCCTCATCCAGTACAGTGGTTGGGATGAGACAAGAAGTACCGTTGTGCTTGAGACTGTGGAGAGCTGGAGTCACTGTTGTCAGAGTGAGGGTTCTGGCACAAATTAGCATCTAACACTCCATGCATGAGGCTCAGACTCCAAGCATTTCAGGAAGGATGCTCAATTTGCTAAATTGATATAAGATTGTTTCTGTTAAAAGCAATAAGCCACTGATCCTTTAAGTTAGATGAGACTTCAGTGACTTCTAGTTCAAGAAATTCCCTCTTCAACAGAGAAGGGAAGAATTTATGGCCAAATAAGGGATAGAGATATCTACAAAATAGATAATTTTGATTACATTAAATTAAAAAGTTTTCGCACAAACAAAACCAATGCAACCAAGATTAGAAAGGAAGCAGAAAGCTGGTAAACAATTTTTACAGCCAATGTCTCTGATAAAGGCCTTATTTCTAACATATATAGAGAACGGAGTCAAATCTACAGGAATATACATTATTCCCCAATTGACAAATGGTCAAAGGATATGAACAGGCAGTTTTCAGATGAAGAAATTAAAGGATCTATAGTCAAGTGAAAAAAATGCTCTAATCATTATTGATTAGAGAAATGCAAATTAAAACAACTCTGTGATACCACATCTTACCTATCTTATTATCTAACATGACAAAACAAGAAAATCATAATATTGGAGATGTGGGAAATTTGGAACACTAATGCATTGTTAGTGGAGTTGTGAAATGATCCAACCATTCTAGAGAACAATCTGGAACTATGCCCAAAGAGTTATAAAATTGCGCATACCCTTTGGTCCAGTAATACTACAACTAGGTCTGTATCCTAAAGAGATTATAAAAAGGGAAAAAGGACCCACACATACAGAGATATTTATAGCAGCTCTTTTTGTGATGGCCAAGAATTGGAAATTGAAGGGATGCCCATCAAATGAGGAGTGGCTGAACAAATTGTGATATACGAATGTAGTGAAATACAATGGTTCCATATGAAATGATAAGCATGAAGACTTATAAGCATGAAGAAAAACCTGGAAAAACATGTATGAACTGATGCAGGATGAAGTGAGAAGAACCAGGACAGCATTGTATCCAGTGAGAGCAACATTGTAGCAATGGCCAACTGTGAATGACTTATGTGAACTGATGCTGAGTGAAGTGAGCAGAACGAGGACAACATTGTACACAGTAACAGCCACATTGTGTGACTTTGTTAGACTTATCTCTTCTAAGCTATGCAATGATCTAAGAGAATTCTGAAAGGCCCATCATGGAAAATGCCATCCAGATCCAGAGAAAGAGTCTGAATGCAGAGGGAAGCAGATTATTTTCTCTTTCTTTTGTTATTTTTGTTTTTCTTTCTCATGTTTTTCTTTTTTGTTCTGATTCTTCTTTTACAAAATGACAAATGTGAAAATATGTTTAATATGATCATACATGTATAGCCTATAGTAGATTTCATGACAGCTTGGGGAGGGAGGAGGGGAGGGAAGGGGGAAAATTTAAAACTCGGAATCTTATAAAAGCAAGTGTTAAAAACTGGAAACAAATAAACAAACCAGCAAAAAAGAAATAAAAAGTGAAATTCCCTCTATAGCTTATCAAGTTGATCATCTAGCATGAGGTCTAAGACCTTTAGCCTGGAGGAACTCCTGACCTCCTGCCCATTCCCTTCGGGTAGCTCCAAAGGTTTTCAGTGCAGATTCAGGTTTTCACCTTCCTGACTCTATTCTTAAAATGCCTTTGAATTCATTTTTCATCCTCTGGCATTGTTTCCATCTTCTCTAGATCTTTTTTTAAAAATCAAAGTGATTTGGTGAGTTCCCTGTGTATCCACTTAGACAGTGCTCTCTTTTACTCCTCACTGAAATGGTTTCTTTTTTTTTTTGTCTTAAGATTTTAAGTCTTGAGAATTTACCATGATTCCTTGGTTGTGAAATGAGGTTAATCAGGGAAGCCACCCCAATCTGTCAGATTGGGGCCTTTGTGGGTCACTACATAGAACATACATGAACTTAGCATGTGCCTTGGCTCCTTATAGTAGACACCATGATCAGGTCACTTCTTTTGATTTGTGTGCTGGCCTAGTGGCTTGCTAAAGGGAACATATGATCATGGAACCTTGGTTGGTCTCTCTGTCCCCATGATGGAAGAGGCGAAGGCTGCATCAAAAAAGTCTGGTGATTGAATTAAGAAGAGTGGTCCTCTCCATAGACTATGAGCAGGGAATCTGACCTCTCTCTTGCTTTCTCTTATCAACCAAGTGTTCCCGGACTCTTTGGGCTCTGGGTCAGATTTCCAGAGAGCTCTCTTCCTTCCTAACTTCTGGTAGCAATGACAACCATGAGCATGTGGCAGAAGAATATGTGTGGCTTGCCTAAATGAGTCTGAGATTGTAGCTCAAGACTCTGGCTTCCTCTTCTATTCTATATTTCTTTCCCTAAGCATAGGTGATCAAACAGTGACTAGGAAATGGATATTTCCAGCCTTGGTAGCTACTTCCAAAGCCCAAGAGGTTCTGAGCCATTGAGAGAAGTGGGCTCTGGCAGCCTAGTGGGAGGTATTCTTAAAGGAGAAGATCATTGTCAGGAGTTTGAGCTAAGCATGGCTGACTGGAAAGACTGTACGAGCCTGGAGTGAATTGCTCTGACAGTTATATGAAGGGAACGTGACATGTGCACTCTGTGATCCCATAGGCTTTTCTACTTCCCAAAAGAATGAACGAAGGTAACAAGCTTCTTGGAGTCCTTGGAATGCCTGCTGCTTTCTTTTCCTATGTGTGGGACCCTGAGAATTCTTTATCTACTTGGTAGCTCTAATTGGCTACCTTGGGAAATTTTCTGAAGGTGGAGAGGCCCTAGATAGAATCCAACCCCATATCTACTTCAGAGGATTTCCTTGGGGCCTCTGGGGTCCACATACAAAAGGGCAGAGGGGGTCCTTCTTTAGGATCTGGCTCCCCCGGGACCTGAATTTGGTCTGTGTGAGTCTGGAGCTGGGTCCCTCACTGGGATGAGAGGGTCCCATTCTGGGTTGTGGCTTTTCAGATGATTTCCACAGTAGAATTTCAGTCCAATCACCAATTAGCTCCTTATCCTTTCCCTTAACCCACTGCAATCCTCTCTCTTAAAATCTAGACTGATGGGGTGGCTAGGTGGCTCAGTGAATAGAGCACCAGCCCTGGAGTCAGGAGGACCCGAGTTAAAATCTGCCCTCAGACACAACACTTACTAGCTGTGTGACCTTGGGCAAGTCACTTAACCCCAATTGCCTTGCCTTCCCCCCTCCAAAAAGCAAAAATAAAAATCTGGACTGAGTGTTAGATTTTTTTCTTATTCTCTATCACAACTTCTCAGATAAAAAAATTCTCAGATAGTGATTTTACTTCTCTTCAAAGTTCCTATATTTAAAAAGACTTCTTTGAGCCTCAAGCTTGCAATGTTTAAAATGGAGAGAATAGTCACATTTCCATGGGAACTGTGCTGGATGTAGTACCAAGGAGTCTAAGTTCAAATTCCAGACTTGTTGCTTCATACAATGGACTCTACCCTAGCAATGAGCAAGCTTCACCTCTACTTTGTTTAAGAGAAACATTACTAGGGAAAACTTTCCTCTCATTGGTTCCCTCAGCTTTGGAAGGATAAACTTATTAATGCAGGTTAATTATGCCTCTGCTTTTGGCAGAGAGAGCATGCTATTTCACACCAAGCTAATGGACATCCACCATGCCTCCTATCTACATCCTGGTTCTGTTTTGGAGCAAGGGTTTGGTCAAGTATTGAATGTGGGACCTTGTAGTATAGATAAAATCCAACCTTTGCAAACATGGCCCTATCTCTTTTGTTCTGTCTGGTTGGATAGGACCAGATACTGGTCAGGAGGACCTGAGTTAAAATCTGCCCTCTGAGAGAAAAACATCCTTCCTCATAGAGAGTTATCATCCTATTGTAGACCTTAAGGCCATTGTGTGAGAGATGAGGAAATAAGTTCAAAGGAGGGAGGGGGGCTGCCCTGTCCAAGGTAGATGGCAGAGCCAAGATTCAAACCCGGCTCTTCTGCCTGCAGATTCAATGCTCTATGCAGTCTCTAAGATACCAGAGGATGTCCTTCTCCAGTGCCTTTTGGGGGAGTGAAGTGTAAGCCCTGGCAGATCTTACCAAGCTAAGGGAGCTTTAATGACAGGACCAATGATGTTCAGTGTGTTCTCTGAGCACTAGCCTGCATCAGTGGGCAGAGGGTTAGCACCATCAAGCGACCCTGGCCCCTATAAAGCCAGGTTGGGGTTAGGAGGTTCATCATTGAAGGGATTATGGAATCATCCATTGGTGGAAGGAGAGATATTATGAAGGACTGAGCTGTATGATATGGTGGCATTCCCAGAGTGCTTGGATCCCACTGGACATTCCCCCAATCTTGAATGAACCACTAGGCCCTGAGTGATGTGGCCGGTTGTGGGGTAGACCTCAGGAGTCTTAGATCTTCTTGTCTTGTGGGTATGCACATGTGGCTGCTTCGAGATGGTTGGGCTTGACTTTGGCAGGCCAGGTGAGGGACCAAACATTCCAGGTTTTTTTTTAACTTACGGAATAAAACAAGCATTTCCGTAACATAGTACAATAAAAAAGATGATTGAACATGGAACTACAAACCTACTATGTACAACTTGCTGTTGCTTTCAAACAGACATCTGCATAGAAGCCAGATCTGAGAATCAAGTATTTTGACTTACAATAGTCTTTAGCATAATATGATAAGGAACAGGTCCTGAAGTTTAGGGGCAAAGGTTTTGATCTCAGGATATCAAACAAAAGTCCTTTTAAGTGCACCCCTAAGGTTCTTTCAGGGGAGCCAGCCTTTGCAAGCGGAGTCACTTCGAGAGGATTTAGGGCACATAATTAAGGTCTCTTATCTGAGTCCTGGATCAGGCCTATTTGGCTCCCCACATTCATCCCCAACTCCTTTCATTGTCGCTCAAGGAGAATAAACAGTGAGTCACTGTGGACCACTCTGCCGTAGGTCCAGCTTCTCACCAAGGTGTCCCGTCTAATGGGGTCAGTCAGACTGTCCTTGGATTTCTGATGCTCTTTGGAGCGTTCTGCCCAGGCCTCAGCTGGCACCAATGCACAAGGCTGTGGTGTCTGTGGTCAGGGGAGTGGCAGTGACCAGACTGGCCTGCCAGCCCTCTGCTGCTTTGTTTGTACATTTGTGGGACGTGTCTGTGTTGGGGACAGAAATCACTTTCCTGCCATTACAATTATTTAGAAAAACTGTCACTCTGCACTTGCCTGGGATCATTTCCACTCCCTCCCTCTTTTCAGGCTGATTCTGTTGGCCAGAAGAGATGGGAGGAAAAAATGCTGTCCCCATTTGCTCAGCAGTGAGTAATGAGAGGAGACGGCTGGGGCTGGTGGCCTGGCGAGAGCAGGGACAAGCTGAGCAGGGACGGCTCCACTGAGGTTTTCATTATCTTCCTCCCTGAGGGAGGGGGGAGGTTGGGGGTGGGCAGAGCAGGCTTTACACTGATTTCAGGTTTCCATACTGGCGATGGTAGGTAAGTAGCTTGGGCTGCCAGGGGGCACTAAGACAGTGGAGTCATCCTTCCTTTGAGGCTCAGGGCAATAGGGGGATGGGGGCTTTTCTTGAGCCCGGATGCCCTCCTCAATATAGATAAAAGAGCCAAGTTTTCCTTTCCACACATCTAAGTACTGCATGTAAGGCATTAAGGAAGAGGGTGCTACCCATCCTTTGGCCCCCAGACTCACCCTAGAGTCTGTTCCTGTGCATGGTCTCTACCTCAGGCTCCACCATGACTGCCTGAGGGATGGTGGGGTGGGGAGTGGCTGGGCCATAGTACAAGATGCTTCTCTCAGCTGGCAAAAAAGACCCCGGCACACTTTCAGGAAATAGAATTGCGGTTCTGGACTCTAGGCTTCTGGACTCTAGGCTTCTCAGTCTCCTGGGCGGCTGAAGTACAGATGCTGGGCCCTGGGAGGAGGAGAAGGCTGGAATCCTGCTTCTTCCACTGACCAGCAGTGGGCCCTTGGCCAAGGATTTGTCGCTGTTCAATTGTGGCTGACTTTTTGTGGCCTCCTACTATGGCATGCAGGTTATTTGGGATGAGATAAAAGAATTACATGTGTTGACTAAGACAATAAGCTTTGAGGGGTTTTAAAAACATCTTTACAAACTTTTTGCAGGCAGGCTTTCTCGCCCTGGCTAATTGAGCCCTCGCAGGCTCCCTTCCCCCCAACATTGAGCGGTGGGTGCTGTGACCTTGGACAAGGCTCTTCACCACTTGGGAGGCCAGCTTCCTCTTCCATAAAAGGAGAGCGTTTGCTTGAGACTGGCTCTTGAATGTTATAGCTCGGACATCCTTGTCTCTTCCTTCCTCCTTCCTCCCCCTCACACCTGGACTACTGTGGGGACTGCTGTGAGGGGGGGTGGTCTGCCTGCCTCAGTCTCTCCCCACTCAGTCCAGCCTCCATTCAGCCACTAGAGATATTCCTAAAACACAGCTCTGACCATGCCACGCCCCTGCTCAATAAACTCCAGGGGCCCCCTCTTTCCTCCAAGAGCAAACATGAAACACTCTGCTTGGCATTCAAAGCCCTTCAGAACCAGGCCCCCTCCTCCCTTTCCCGTCTTCTTACCCCTTGCTGCCCTACATGTGCCCTTTGATCCAGGGACACCAGTCTCCTGCCTCTTCCACCAACAAGATGCTCCCCCTTAGCTCTGGGCATTTTCTTTGGCTGCCCTCCCGCCCCTCCAAGGTTCTTCCTTCTCACCTTGGTCCCATGGCTTCCCTGGTTTAAGTCCCATCTAAAATTTTACTTTCTATAGGAGATCTTCCCTAACCCCTTTTCATTCCTGGGCCTCCCCTCTCTTCCTTCTTCCCCTTTGATCTTGTCCAAAGCCTGGTCACATGTATCTGTGTGCTGTCCCCTTACTGAGCTGGGAGCATCTTGAGAGAGGGAACTGACCTCTGCCTCCCCAGAACTTTAGGAGATCCCTGTTGCATAGGAGGTGTTTAATAAATGTTTGTTGATTGACTAATCAACTGTGGATTTGAGGACTCAGAGGCTTATAGATTGAGAACTGAAGGGAAACAACCTATCAGCCAGTTCAGTTTCTTCATCTTATAGACCCAGAAACTGGGGCTCAGGGAGAGGAGGCAGGAAGAGCAAGAGGGAGAGTCCAACTTGACCCTACTTCCAGATTCAGATCCCTGCCTGCTTCTCTGAGGAGCAGCCCTTACAAGACCTTTGCCCTGGCCCTTCATTACGGGGTCCTGGCTCAGGGCCTCATGGCTGCCAGCCACCCAGCCTGCCCTCAGTGTCTATCACTGCCCAGCCTGTTCTCACTGCCCAGCCTGCCCTCAGTACCCTCAGTACCTAGCCTGCCCTCACTGCCCAGCCTGCCCTCACTGCCCTAGCCTCTCCTCACTGCCCAGCCTGCCTTCAGTGCCCTGGTGTAGACATTGAGGGGAGTTCTTTCCCTGCTCCCCCAGTTCTGGAGCTCAGACAGAATATTAGCTTGGTACAGCCAGGGCAGGGATGCAGAGAGAAATCACAGCAACAGGGCCATACTCTTGTATCCTGAGTCTAGTAGCTGAGTCTTTGTTCCCCCTCCCTCACATTCCATCAGGAGACAGGTCCCTCGGCAACCAAGTTCCTCCTGGGAGTCATTTAAAAGTTGTCCTTGCCCTGATTCACAGTTAATATGATATTAGTGGGGCTTCTCTATTCAGATCTGTGGCCTCAGCATTTAATAGCCAGCTTCGTCTAAGTCCTGTCTGCCTCCTACAGGGCTTTCCCCCTTTCTTCCCTCTGGAGTTGTAACCCATGTTGGCACTGGGTCGCTTTCTGTCAGACATTAAACAGTCAACTATCCAGCAATTGTTAAAAGGTCCCATGCTAGGATAGGCATATATGTACAGAGAACAAAACAGAATCTACTCCCAAGGAGCTGACGTTCTAACCAGGGAGAGAAGAATGTCTTCCTTCCTCCCTGTGCTCAGGAAATAAACACTTATCACCCAATGGACTGTGTCTGAGCACTCCCAGGCAGAGAATAGATTTGGGGGGTTTCCCATGAGATCCTGTGTGTAAAGCACTCTGCACCCTTGGAAGCTCTTCTCATTCCCAGGCCTAATATCACTCTGCCAGTCCCTGCAGGACTCCCTACAGCTTCAACCTCCTCCCTTCTGAGGAGAATCACAGGAGGCATTGGTGACCTGCCCCCAAGAGGGAGTCAGCTCAAGTGGACACTCTCCTCTAGGCTCAAATCTGCCTCCCCTCACTGTAGCAGTGAGGACACCTTGCCAAGCTCCAACCAAGATTCTCTCTGCCATCTGCCTCCTACATTCCATTTCTGGGTGGCTGAAGGGAGCTGGAGAAAGTCCTGCAATGGCTGCCCAGGTCCATGGCAGGTTCATGTTTTCTAATTTTTCATGGCAGCAGAGCAATGCCTTTTCTCTTCGCTAATTGAGTCTCTTAGGCATTCCCCACAACTACTTTTCTAACCCTTTACTTCTTCATTCAAGCCTTCCCTGGTACCCACCCCCCTCTTGTTATAGAAGATCTTGCCTATGCTTTACCAAGAAAACCAGGTCACCCCCTGCTACCTTGTTCCCTCCACAACATCTCCACACCTCTCTCCTGTCTGGTGGTCTTCCCTTCTCCAAGACCAGCCATGTGCCTTTGATTCTTCTCTGCACCATGCTTTCCATCAGATTGCCTTCATAATCTTCCCCACTCCTCCCCATCTACTGTTGGTTCCCTACAAAGATTCTTAGGCCTCCCAAACCCAGACTTTATTTAATCCCAATGGTCCTTCAAACAATCATCCTTCATGTTTCCATCCCTCTCTAACAAAGATGTCTATACAAGTAACTTCCACTTCCCTTCCCATTAACTTCACAGTCCTTCACAATCTGATTTCGGACTTTGTCATCCAACTGAACTGTGCTCTTGGATGTTACAAATTGTCTCTGAATCCCCAGCTCCTCTGGTCTCTTCTCAGGCCTCATCCTTCTTGACTTGGGCAGTATTGGCGCTGGTCATTGCCTCTCATCTTGGGTGCTCTTGTGTTCTCCTGCATGTTTGACCATTCTTTCTCAGTCTCCTTTGTTCATCCGAGTCATTGCTGTTTCGTCATTCAGTTGCGTCTGACTCTTTGTGACCCCAAGGACCGTAGCAAGCCAATGTGCTTTGAATGGTTTGTTGAATGGGGTTGTCTTGGTAAAGACACTGGAGCAGACAGCCATTTCCTTCTCCAGTGGATTAAGGCAAAACAAGGTTAAATGACTGGCCAAGGTCACATAGCCAGTAAGTGTCTGGGACTGCATTGGAACTCAGGTCTTCCTGACTCCAGACCCAATGCTCTATCTGCTGCAGTGCCACCTAGCTGCCTCCACCCAAGCTGTGCATCCTCTGGGGGGGTCAGCCCCGTCCCTCTCTTTTTCTTCTTCTTCTCCTTCTCTCTCTCTTTCTCTCTCCCTCCCTTCCTCCCTCCCCCTCTCTTTCTCCCTCCCCCCTCTCTCTTTTTCCCTCCCTCCCATGTTATTCTGTTAGTTCATTAGCTTTCTTTGGTTCAATGATTATGTCCATGCTGATGATTACCTCGATATTCAGCCCTGTATTCAGATCTCTGCATTCAGCCCTGTTGTCTCTCCTGTGCAGCAATTCCACCTTAGGAGCTGCCTAGTTGACATAGCTGGACTGGATGTCTACAGACATTGGGGCATCTGTAGCTGCTATAATAACAGTTAGGATATATACCTTGTCATGTTCCTGTGTAGTTTTCATTTCTTCCCCTAGATCTCTGTTTTGGAAGCTTTTCATTCCATGTTCTTTGGAGATTATGAGTATTTGGCAAAGTGACATCTACTAAAAATATTGCTCTTGGATTTTTGTGGATCGGTGTTACAGTGGTAGGAAACTGAGGTGGAAAGGGTGAGGTCACTGAGGTGTGTGAGCAGTGAAGTCACCACTCAGGAGGGGCGGGCTGGGGGTCCAGAAGATCTGAGTTTGGATTTTGTCTCAGATATGTTTCAGCTGTGTGACACTGGGTAATGAGTCAGTCAATAAGCATTGATTAAACGCACCTACTGTGTGTCAGGTACTGGGTAAGCATTGGGAGTGCAAAGAAAGGCAAAAGGCAGTCCCTGCTTTCAAGGAGCTTACAGTCTAACAGGGAGATGAGCAAGATACCCACAGAATAAACGGGAGATGAGAAACAGTGGAAAGGCACCAGAATTCGGGAGAAATCCGCCTTCTTGTAGGAGGCAGAATTTTGGATGTGACTTGAAGAAAATCAGGGCAGCAGAGAGGCAGAAGTGAGAAAGTGCCTAGAGAACTACTCAACCTCTCTGGGCTTCAGCTCCTTCATCTGTAAAAGAGAAATACTAGCACCTACCCCACAAGGCCTTCGTGAGACTAAAATAAAATACATGTAAAGCACTTTTCAAACCTTGAAGCACTAGAGACACAGTATTATTGTTAATAATGATCAAATTTATCGACATGAAATGAGCCTTACAACTTTTCCATCTTAAACCTTTTAAATGTGCAATATGCCCTCCTTTCGTTGCAATCGTTTATTTGACATGACTTGGTATTGAGCCTACGCGACTCCGACGCGCGTTCTGTAGTTCTTCACCACAAGGCCACGCTTATATTAAAATGGGTTTTATGCATGTCTTTGATGAACCTATCATTTTTACAAATCTAACCTTGATTATGGCCTATAAGTTTTCTTTTCTTGTGAAAAATGTTTCATGATGAGCTTAACACTGAATAAAACGTGCATTTGCTTATACAAAATAGAACATATGATTTTGCTTCTCTGGACATCAAGGGACTTTTTAGAATTCATCTGACTTCCAATAGGGATGTCACTTCTGGACACACTACAAGTAAAAAAAAATCCCCAATATGCTTTTTGGTCATCTCATGTCAAAAGCTCAAAGATATTTCCTCCTCAAATCCCACTTTCCATCTGGAATTTATTGTTGAATTAATGTCACAGATCAGCTGTGGAGTAAAGTCCTTCAAATGACAGAAATAATTGGTGCTTTGCACCACCATTCTGTGGTAACAGGCAGGACTGACCTGCTTTTCATCGGACTGGTCAGGTGGCCTCCCACTTGCCTCTGGATTTCCCCTCTCAGTCCCAAATGGGGATTCGTCCTTTGCTTCTCCCCTGCCCACTTGAAAAAGTCTCACATTAGGGTTGGCACCTTCTCGTATCTCCTCAGGTGAGGGAGCTAGATGGCTCTTCACCAAATGGGATGGAGTGGGCATTTGGAGGACACATGTTAGACTCAGTGGCCATGAATGTTCCTTCCAACTCTGGAAGCCTCTGATGCTTCTCTTCTGACCTTGGAAGGCTGAAGCCAACAGTGAGGATTGTGAAAAGATAATCTTTTACCAGGCCATGTTTGCTGCACTTAGAGGTTGTATAAGCTAGGAGATAGTCAGTGGTCAGTCTTCTCACTCCCATTCCAGGACTCTTCTTGGGAATCTTCTATAACACTGATTTTTTTACATCTCTAGTAGCTGAGCCAAAGGTCTCCGAGAACTATACCAAGTCACTGGGACCAACCAGCCTTGCTTGAAAAATGTCTCCCAGAGCACATCCTTGTAAATTCCATGGGAGTTACACATGTCCTGAAGTGTTTCTTAGGAGAAAGGGGGGATGTTCATGCAAATGAGATCTGGGATTTCTCTCCAGAGTCATAATGCCAACAGTGTAAACACCCTTGTGTTCATCCCACAGGCTAACAAACCATAGAAAGTCACAGGCAATATTGCTCTGAAAATAGGCAGTGAGGGATCTCTACATGTGTGACTTCTCTCTCCCTCCCTCCTTCTCTCCTTTTTTCTGTCTCTGTCTC
>CM053599.1:910379-924339 GCA_028646575.1 Pseudocheirus occidentalis
TGTCTCTGTCTCTCCTCTCTGTCTCTCCTCTCTGTCTTTCTCTTTCTGTCTCTGTCTCTCTCTGTCTCTCTCTCTCTCTGTCTCTGTCTCTGTCTCTCCTCTCTGTCTCTGTCTCTCTCTCTATGTATGTATGTATAGGTCATGCACAAAGAAGAAAAACAAGATCTCACTGGAAGACAGGAAAGTCTTTTCTACTTGGGTCTCTATGGTCCCTGGCAGCTACTTTCTTGTAAGCTTATTGGTTAAAAAGGAATGCTCACTAGTTGAGGGAGAAAAGAACAATGAAAACCCTCATGGCAGTGTCTCTGAGCATCCCTGAGCCATGGCCTCATTAGCTGCTTTGCCAAATGGGCCAATCAATAGTTTGTCCATTCCACAAAATTCATAGACACAGAGAACATCGATTAATCTTTCCTCTTGCAAAATAAACAAACACCTTGCCATTTTATGAGAAAAACATTCTCTGGTTCAACAGTAATGTTTCTACACAATTAATGAGATCATTGTTAATTCTTAACTGATTGTATCTGTTAAATATACTCACACACACAACATTCAAGTCAGGGGGAATCATACATTTTTCTTGTTGTGGTCATAGAACTCTATGGAGGAGAACCAGGTTTTGCTTTTGTTGTTACTGTCTAATATGTTAGCCCTGCTGAGGTCGTGGAAACAGGGGCAATGCACAGGGGCAGTGTCTCTTTGCTCTGCATGCATAAATGTGGTTAGACCAAGTTCAGTATGGGGATGCCTGGATTCAAAGGAGAGAGGATTAACTTCAATTCATTGGTCTTGTCAAGTCTCCCACTGCAGTGCTCTGGGCTCTTGTTTTGGTCTCCCCAAAGAAAGGAGTAAAAAAGGGAGTCAACATTCAAAGCAAATCCAGTACGGAACAGATTCATTTTCTGCCTACTAAATAAATGCTACAATATACTAATTACTCACAGGGAGTATTGATAGAGTCACTTAAAAAAGGCCCAGCAACTTATAATTGCATCACAGTTTCCGGATGGTAGGTTGAGGCCTCATTGGTGTTGGAGGCTCATGCCTCATTGGAACATGAAACAGCTTTCAGCACTGCTGAATAAGCATTGCTACATTTCATCTTGTTTCTATACTGCCCTAATGGGCCAGGTTGGGGCTCATACTCTTGGTAGTCTTCTCCAAAAGCAGTAGAATGGTTTCTTGGAACTCTTCCCCAGGTTACTGGGCAGCTACATTTAAAAGGACACAAGATCTGTGACCTCTTGTATCTGTGTGCTTTCAGCGCCACATAATTATGGTCACCTGGGACTGAGGCTGAGGAAAACTGCCAAAAATAGTCCTGGAAGCATCCAAGGCTCGAAGAGAAGAAAGCACTGAGGCTAAGGTCAGTCCCTTGTGAGTATCTCCTGAGTCCTCAGCTTTTCCTGCTCAGCAGACAAGAAGATCCAAGGTACAGTGAGCCAGTGCATGGTCAAGTGGCCAGGAAGATTCCCAAAGGGCCCAGACATGGGATCTCCATGGCCCCAGAGGCTCTGGAAGTTTCCAGGAAAGCTCTGGCCAGACAGTACCTGGGATGATCCCCACAGGCCAGTTCAATTCCTACCACAGCTGTGTGCTGGCTCCTCTCTTTAAAAACGATTCTTTTCTACCATGAGCTATCCTAATAGGATGCCTCCTGATTTGTTTCGTTGGTTTTATCCTAAGCAGAAATGGTAGGAGGGGAATTTATCCAGAGGGATGGAAATGTCAATAGAAGAAAAACCTGAAGACTCCAAGAGGGCTGATTCCCCTGCAAAGGAAGAAGGGGAGCTGCCTGTCCAAGGGGACTGACTGCTCCCCACTGCGGAGCTTCTATTCCCTTTGTATCCTGTGCCCCATTTTGTCCACGGATTTGTGAAATGCTTGTGGAAAATGGAGTTTTTCTTTTGAGTCTCTGCTTCCAATTTCTATGAGATTCCTTTTAGGGAATGTCAAGATCTACGACAATTTTTCTACTGGTCGGTGTCTTCTTTGTTTTAGTCACCTCTCCTGCTCTTATTCCTAGGACTATGTTCAGCCTCTCTTTCTGTTTTTAGTGGGGAAGTAGGACCATCTCGCTCTTGCCCTGCTTCTCCTCAGTTCTTTTGTGTTGATCTCTGCCTCCAGGAGTTCAGTCCCACTGATATGTAAAGTTCCAAGTGCTGAATTTTCAGGGACTTTTATAGTTTCTCAAAAAGAGTGTTAAGGACTTTGGACCTCCTTGGTGCCTTGGCTGTTTCAGTTAAGAGCGGCACAGTGCTAAACTTTTGGCTGTTGCTTTCCAAGGATTTTCAAGATCCCTGCTTTGTGTTTCTCAGGAAGCAAAATAAAAATTCATTGTATAAAGAGAGATAAACAAACTATGTTATGCTTAAAGGAACCACAGAGAACGAACCAATGTCAATAGTAAAGATATACAAAACAGCAAAGCATTTAAATTCATAGATCAAAAGTGGATTGAATTTTTATAAGTCATAGATGTTGATACACAGTTGTAGGAGACTTTAATTTTTTTTCATAGAGTTAGGTAAATCTAACAAATGTTTTTAAAAGAAAATGTGGAACTGATAAAATATTGAAGAATTTAGATTCAAAAGATTTATATTATCTTCTGAAAGAAAAATTAAAGAATATACACGTTTTTGAGCACTGCATGTTATTACAAAATTTAATATGTTCAGGGGCACAGAGAAATTATAAACAATGAAAAAGCAGACAGATTTTTTTTTGAGGGTTCAGCAGCATCCACTGCTCTGCCTGGTTTCAATTCCCAGGTTAAGCCTATCACCCCTAATCTCATCACCTGCTTCTGACTCAAACCTTGACTGGCATCAGCTCCCTCAGCCTCCACTCCTTTCTGATTAGAGGGCTGGATAGTAGAGTATCAAACTCTTCCCATTGCCTCTCTTTAGAGAAGGAAGAAACCACACTTTTTGGCCCACCCCATTTTTCATCTGCTGCTCTGCCTGGTTTCATCTCCACGGAAAAAGATGCCCCTATGCCAGGCAACTCCTGGTTTCCTTTCCCCTTCCCCCCTCCCCACCTCCTTTTGTATATTATCCCCAGCCATTATATTATAAGCTCCTTGAAGGAGCACCTTCAAGGCGAGGGCTGGATAAAAAACATGGAAGAGAAATGAAAGCTACAGAAGTGAGGGTTCCTTTTATTTTTATTTTTTTTGCTTTTTGGAGGTCAGTTGGGGTTAAGTGACTTGCCCAAGGTCACATGGCTAGTAAGTGTGTCAAGTGTCTGAGGCCGGATTTGAACTCAGGTCCCCCCAACTCCAGGGATACTGCTCTATTCATTGTGCCACCCAGCCACCCCAGAAGTAAGGATTCTAAAGGGAAATAATAGCTTGGGTTAAAAGGCACAAATCTTTGCCCAAGCAACGAACTATCTGAAAATAGAAGGCACTGGCACCGCGAGACAACAAGAAGCATTAAAACAAGGCTACAAGACTGAAGGAGATGGAAGAAAATGTAATAGCAAAAAGCCACACACCTAGAACACAGATGGAGGGGAAATTTTTGTGTTCAAAGCATTTTGAATTAGTGAAAACATGAATACTGAAAAATCTTAGCTCTTGGCTTCAAAAATATCATGGAACTTAGAGAAGCAATTAGAAACAAGTCCTATCTAAATCTCTGAGGGCATTTCATATGAGGGTATTCAGAGCAGACACACTAACATTAGGCTATTTAATGAATTAAAATCAGAGTTAATAAGCAAGAATAAGAGTAGTATCAACAAGCTGGGTAACAATTTAAGACACTAAATTCATTTGAAAAAATTAAAATGAAAAATTTATTGATAGGATTAAACTTAGTGCCACAAAATTTTGATTAATGTAAAATTCCACCTCTCCAAAAGGTTTAAAATTTCTCAAGTGCAGAGTGTTGGACGTTGGGTCTGGAAGACCTGAGTTCAAATTCTGCCTTTAAAAATTCACTACAATAGCTGTGTGACCCTGGGAAAATCTCTTAGCCTCTCTGAGACTCAGGTGTCCCATTTATAAAGCAAGGGAGTTGGATGAAATGAACTTTTAAGTTCTGAGGAGAAAAACGACCCATTTTTGGCCTACCTGAAAGCCACAAGCATAGAAAGATCCTCAAGAGGTGATTTCAAGAAACCTTCAAAGCCCAGATCTCTCAGACCCAGAAGGCCAACTGCAAACAGAATCCACCCATCACTTTCAGAAAGACATCCTGAAGTGAAAATTCCCAAGAATGTTATAGGCAAGATGGAAGAAAAGGTGGATTTCTGATTGAAAAAACAATCATTTACAAATAAAAAAAATAAAACTAAGAAAGAGAGCTCTAGGCCAGTGGAAGGTGAGGTAAAGCACTCCAGGGACTGGAAAAGAGGCTTTAGTGGGGGGAGGTGGGAAGAACATATTCGATGCTATTTATTTATACTTGATTATTTTAAAAAGAAATAAATGTAGCTTTCCTATTAGTTAATGTTTGGATGAACATGAAATCCCTTGCATTTCTTCTGCAGATGGTTACCTGCCATGTATGGCATTGATTGAGAGAGAAAAAAACCCAGAGATTTAGAAGTCAGAGCTTTTGATTATGGGGAGAGGGTGTTCTTGGTGGTTCCCTTTTGGCATATTATAATGTATTGCAGTTTGCATATGTTTGGGCCAGTGTGTTTATGGATAATATTACCTGGTCTTAACTAAAACAGCCCTCCCAAGACAGAGGACTGGGTTAAAAAGACTCCTGCAAAGGTAGCACAGATCGCAGGTTATACTAATAATAGAATATCAGTGAACAAGCAAATGGCAGAAGTGACCTTTTTTCTACTCTTAATAAAGTTCGTTGTCAGCCACTTCACAAGGGAAAATCAATGGTGTTCTAATTATATCTGACAGAAAGTCAGACAAAAAATGTAAAATTGTTGGGATGATTATTTGAAATTTGGATCTACATCCAGTCTTTTTTTTTTTTACATCCACTCTTATTAACCATGAACCTCACCTTAAATGTATATTGAGCCTTGAGTTATTAGCTCATGGGAGTATGACGCCCTTGCGATGAGGAAGACATTTCAAAATGAAGCTTTTGTGGCTAAAATGATGTAAGTGTGTCACCTATAAAAAAGCCTTCTAGCATTACAGGCTGAAAAAATAAAAATGAAAAATTTATTGATAGGATTAAAAGAAAATTAGAATTTTCTAACCTGTTTGAAAATCTTCCAAATGAATCAATGGTTATTGAAATCTTTCGTTAAAAATGTAAAAACACAACACCTTCCAGCTGGTTTGAAAGAACTGATTGGCATTGGGGAAAACGGAAGTTCATTAGATACATTTCAACCAAAAACCTTTTATAGTTGAAGCATGGGATTGAAACATAGATACCGTGATTTACTAACTTGTATTACCCCCCAACACTTCTTTGACTTGAATCTACAGATCATTATGATGCATCTTTCCCAGTACTGACCCCCATGAAACCAAGTATTAACAGAACATCAGCTGAAAAGCAGATCTGTGAAGCTCAAGATCACAAAGTGGGTAACTGAAAATTTCCACAATAATGAATCCTGTTTCATCCCATTACTCTCCCTAATGCCTTACTTTGTAGTTTTATTTCTATCTGTTGCATGTTTTGTGATTTGCATTATATATTGGTATGATTGTACATGTACATAATTTATTAAACAGATACACGCACATATTGGGGAGCACATGCTCAAAATATCTTTTGCTGAAGGGGCTCTGTAATCAAAGCAATCTGGAGACAACTGCTAGAGACCTAAATCAGTAAGGAATAATGATTCAAGAAATTAAAATAAAACCTTGGCCAAAAGACTCCACCATTACATGTATGCATGCATGTGTACATGCACGCACACACAGATACACATACAGACATGCACAGAAGCACACACACCCACATAAATTCACTATGAGTATGTTGGATTTATACCAGAGGTACAAAGAAAGTTCAACAATAGGAAAACTAGTAACAAAATTCATCATATTATAAACATCCAAACTAGATGATTTTACCAACCTACACAGCACTAAGGTTTTGGACAAAGTCTTATGCTAAGAATCTCTATATCCCTGCAAAGCATGGGCACGGGAAGGCTATCCTGTGATATGGTCAAATGCTATTGAAAAACCAGGAGCAATCAATCACTCTTTGAGATAGGGAGTCACCAAGAGCTTGTCCAATAAGTACAGGAGGGGAAAGCCAGGATTCCCTTGTCTCCACTTTTATTGAATGTACTTCTAGAAATGCTTATCAGCATTAGAAGAGAAGAGAGAGAGAGGCACTCGAGGCAAACAGAGAGGCAAAGTGATCGCCATTGACACGCATCACACCGGCTTGCCTAGGAAACCTGGGAGAATCAGCAAAGAAGCAAATCAACACAGTTAATACCTTTAGAAAAACAGTGAAATTCAAAGGACATCCACTATAATCAACCACCTCTCTAAGTTGCAGGAACAAAAAACTGGCCACAGTTGCTGAAAGAGGCTGCTTGTGGTGGCAAATGCCTGTAATTCCATGGGAAGGTAGAGCCGGGGCCCGCCTGAACACAGGAGCTCTGGTCTGTGTTGTGTTCATATGAAGTCTGGCACCGGTGTGGGGAATGTGGGTGGGTGGGGTGGAAGAGAATCTTGGGGATGTGACTCTAAGTAGAAAAGGCAGGCCCTGCCCTCAAGAATCTTACATTCCAATGGAGGAAGAGAGGAGGGGAGCTGGTCAGTGTATGTGGGGGAGGAAGTGCGGAAGTCTGGCGAGTGAGGGATGGAGCTGGCAGAGACATCAATGAGGGCTGGGCCAGGGGTGAGAGGGCTGCCAGTAGGGAGGCGGGAAAGATGCGTGTTTCCCACATGGGCTCTTAAGGTTCTCTGGGTCCTTTCTTTTTTGGACTTTGGGGGTCACTTTAGACAAATATGTAGTGCAACCACAAGCCCCCTAAATTCCAAGTATTTGGGATCTTGGCTTCCTTACAATTAGAGCTCTCTCTAGTAAAACTCTGGCTTCACTGTGGTTGAGGAAAAATTCAGTTTCCTGGAAATGTTTGGGTAACAAAACAGTAGATTATGCCATAGGAAAAGTTGGGCCAAGTGCTGACCTTTCTTGGGTCTCCCTTCAGCATGGGTCCTCTGCCCCAAGATGCCTAACAATTACACAACTCCCCTTAATATCTCCCTTCTGTGTCACGGCTCCACCCTCCCTTGACTCCTCTGAGATAAAGTTCTCAAATCCAGATGCTCAAAATGTCTCCCTCAGCTTCTTCCTTCAACATGATTCCTTAGGACATAACCCAGCCTCTCACACAGCGACTTTCATTGACCCATTGTACAGGCCCCGTTCACACTAGGCTCTTTTAACTCAATAAAAGAAGTTCTCTTACCTAGTAGGTAATTACTTTGAAGTGGGTGGGAAAATTGATGGGGTCCTACACTCATGTGGCAGCTTTGGGCTTAGCACCTTAGCACCTGGTACAAATGAAATGTTTGATAAGCACTCCTGTTTAACTGACTGACCAGAGGATGCTGGGAAACAAGGGGAGACATGTGAAATGATTTCTGAGTCAAGTACATGGACCTAGAGAAACATCATGTGCAGAACCCGAAACAATACAAAAAGAGAGCACAAACACACATTGCAATGATGGAGCTGATCTCTGAAGAACTGATGAAAACATCCAACCCCTCCCCTCTCAGCAGAAGTGGGAGGCTATGGGTGAATAACATTGTGTATCACTGTCCTGTGTGGTGGACATGCAGAGTGGTTTTGCTGAGTTACTTTCCCCCTCTTTTTGATTTTTCTCTACAGGAGATGAATCATGGGGTGGAGGGCAGGGACATATTTGGAAATTAAAGTGATTGTGATAGAACCGTTATCTATCCCTCTGCCATGGGTTAGGCTAGTTTTCTTCCCCCAGGCCTTCTTCCCAGCCAAATGTGCCAGGGTTGTCTTCTCAGTACTCGGGTGGCTCAGGAGATCAAGACTTAAGCTGTGCTTCCTTTGACCTCAGCTTCCTGTTCCTACTGACCCTATTGATGTGGCTTTCCAGTCACCTAAGGGCATTCAAGAGTCATCCATTTGGACTTGAGGCCCAGAGGAATTGGAAGATATCTCAGGGCCATGTGAGTCACCCTCAACGAAGAGTGACATGTTTGTGGAGGCCAGGAGTCCATGTCTGTCCAGGTCAAGTGCTGAAGTATGTTTGTTGAGCGTCCTTCCTATATTAAATCTAAATAAACCTTCCTTTGTTGACTGTTGAATGAGCTACAGAGACCTCATTTTATTTTCACACCAAAAGTAAAGTAAAAGGTGCTAGCCCGAGTCAAACTTCTCATTACAGGAAAGAAAGCAACTGCATTTTTTAAAAAGTAGCAGAATAGTTCACGAGAATTGTGTTAGCACCGACACTATACAAAAGGAGAGGAGGCTGACGATGAACCTTAAAGCCAACTCGAAGGTGGCCAGCTCTGTTTCTCCTTTTGCCTAGGCTGGGGATGAGAAGGGGAGAAAGGAAAGTACCCTGGCTTTGGGGGCTGAGAATATGACAATGAATGCTGTTAAGGAGGGTGTACTATCCAGCTCATTTCACTTCCATTTTTTTCTTTCAAGGGGAACGATTCAGGGATTGAAAGGATAGGACAAGCTCGGCAGGTTAGCAGGGAATGAGTGACACCTGAAGGATTGGGGAGGAGACATAGAGAATCCTGCCGCCCTCAATGGGTTCAGGTCACCCAGCACAGGCTCATTCTATCCCAGTGGGCTGAAAGAAGCAGGCGGAGTAAGAGTTGAGCTATTGCTGACAATTTTTCAAATGATCTTGGAGAATGAGAAAGCAAAAACGTTGGAGAAGGTCAAGAGTTGCTCCAATTTTTTTTAAAGGGAATAATAAATAGAGGTTATCCATGTTAAATCTGTGAGTTTGATTTCTGTTCCTGGAATAAAAACTTCTAGAACACTTTATTAAAGAAACAATTTTTGTTGAAAGGGAGTCTGAAAACACAGAACTAGGGCCTGAGCATGTTCATTCACTTTTTCTGGACAAGTTTCCTGCTAGCTGATAGGGACCCCCTAGAGAGAGTATAAAGGAGCACCTCAGATGCAGCATCCTTAGATTTCTGGCCTGGTCACATCCCACAGGGCTGACCATGTTGTGCTTACATATCAGAAGGAGCAATCTCCCCTAGAGGAGAGTGTGTAAGTAGACTTAGATCTGGTGGAATGGCTAACCTCATTCCTCCCACCCCTAAATAGTAAGAGATTGATGGCATCTTGGAGGCCCATGTCCTTAATGCTGCTAGTGTTTGCCTGACCAGAACTAAGTGAGTCATGGGAGAAAATCTGTCCCAAAGGGCTTTGGAAGTTCACAGACAGAAGGGAAATGATCCATCAGGGGACGCTCTAGACCCATGGGCATGAGAGGCTCCAAACAGCATCTCATTCAGATGAGACAATTTCAACTGATCCCAAAGTGCAAGAGAAGGGAGTGGGCAGTGGCCCAGGCTCAACTCCCACCTTATTATTTCATGATATAAAAGGTGTCCAACAGCACAATAAAAAAGAAACAGGAAGATCAAAAATAAAGCTCATCACGAGGTGATACTTATAGAATTACATATTTATGTGCATATGACACATGTCTGAATATGTCAGATATGATCTATCTACATATTCTTATATGCACATCCATCAGAAGGTCCAGAAAGTGGCTTCCCTGGTGCACTTCTCCCAACTGCTCCTTCAGTTAGCCTGGCTGTGCTGGCCCAGTGCTGTGAACCCCTTTGCCTCATGGCTATTCCATTGTACCACTCCGTGAAATGACCATATCCCCACTTACTAGCTGTGTGACTCTGGAAAATCCCCTGGCCTCTCTGTGCCTCAACTTCCTCATCTGGAAAATGAGGATCATGATAGCATCTACCCTCACAGGTTGCTGTGAGGACCAAATAAATAAGCATTTTGCAAGCCTTAAAATCCTATGTAAATGCTGGTTATTATTAATAAATGGATATTCTTGGTGGATGTGAATTACAAAGGAATATGATGATATGCAGGTTAAGATGTATGAAACAGAACAGAATTTGGATAAAAGAAAAACAATGTGTCTATAGTGGAGTGAATTTAGAGGGCGCAGCCTGGAATTCCACCCAGTGCAATGCAAGGGAAAAGGGCGTGTCTTCTGGAGGCCCAATGCCAGTTGGAGTAGTCCCTGCAAATCCATTAATTCCTTGCTATTAAATTGACTACAAAGTTCCCAATGCTATGCCAGGCACTAGACAAAGAAAAGAAAAAAAGATTTCTGTCCTCCAGAAGCATATAATCTATCAGGGGAAAGTGCATGCACTCACAAGTAGAACCAAAACACATTGAGAATTTAAAGCAAAGGAATTTGGCATTAGGCACCAATGATCCAGAAAAGTATCTCCTAGAAGATGGTGCTTAAGCTGAGAGGCTGAGATTCGAATAGGCAGATGGAGAGGGAGAGCACATTCTGGGTACAGGGTGCAGCCTGGGCAAAGGTTTGGAGAGAGAAGGTGGAATGCCATGGGGGAAGGATAGAAAGAAGGTAATAAAAATCCAAGGGAAAATTGAAGCATATTTCAAAAAGCAAAGGAGAATGGTTTATACCCCAAATTATATGTCGTATGAAGCTGAATCTAATCATTAGTGACAGAAACTAGACATTCAGCAAAAAGGAATCGGCCATTTTCCAGTAGAAAACAGACCCAAGTAAGGTGTTCAACATTCAAATTCATCAAATAGAAGAAAGGTAAATAGGATCAGTCAGCAATGAAAAGCTAAGTAAGAAAACGCACACTTTCATGAATTCAGGGCCAGGCAAGTTGAATTCTTCTTATCCACTGACTCTTTTTTAAACTTACATTATGTGGGAGAGACGCTAAGAGACCAAAGAAGGAACATCTATGGTCAAAATAATGTAAAGACCAAAAGAATTAAATGCATTAAATACAGGAAAGGGAAGAAAAATGAATGAATAATATTTCTGAGATAAACTCCAGATCACTGAACACCCTCATGAATGTAATGTGTCATCTTGCAATAGATGAGGTCCTGGTCTTGGACTCAGGAAGATCTGAATTCAAATCTAGACTTAGAATTTACTAGCTGTGTGACTGCAAGAAAATCCCTTAACCTCTTTGTGCCTCAGTTTCTTCTTCTGTGAAATGAGGGTCATAATAGCTCCTCCCTTCCAAGATGGTAAGGAACCAATAAAATAACACATGTCAAGTGCTTTATGATCTGTAAATGCTGGTTATTATTAACAAGTTAATATTTTGGGGAGACATATATTATAAAAGACATTTTCTTGGATGGGGAAGGAGAGGCAATGAGTGGATTGTTGGAAGGGTTTCCAGAGAAGCACCGTCACATGTCAGGGCTCGAGAAATGTGAATATGAACGGAAGGTTTTTACTTGCCCCACTCCCACCTTGGGAATTGCAGAAGAATAAAGATAGAACACCGAGTGAGTCTAATACTCATTTTTGTTCTTTGGATGAATGATTCAGATTTCTCTTGAAAGACTATCTATTTTCATTGATGATTACCTTTAGCATTACTGATAAGTTTCTTTAGCATATGTGGCCTTGGGATGTATTCCAATCTCTTTTATTATTTATTTAGAATTTTGGATTACATTTTTCTCTGATTTCTTTTTGGTGAACAATACCCTTGAAGTATTTGAATTGACTCTATCTTGTATCTAGTCTTTTCCCTTGAAGGCTTGCAATGTTTACTCTTTGGCATGGGAATCTGGAAACTTTGCTACTAAATATCTATGAGGTTTTTAACCTGGATATTCCATCAGTGACTTCTGGATTTAGCAATCAGTAATTTGCTATTATAAAACCTTTTGGATAACTTTCTTGCATTTTTCTCATAGCCCTTCATTATTCAGGATTTTTAATTCACTGCAATAGACCTCTGGCCCCTAAGTTTTTAGTTGTGTGCTTTATTTTTCATGTCACTTGTTTTGACTTCTATAGAACTCTTGTGTTCAAGTTTTCTTTCTTATTTGCCGAATTGTCTTTCGCTGCTCTGTTTTTCAGTTCCAAAGCTGTTATTCTCCCATAAGAAGGCTGTTATTTTTGAGAGATTATTTGTTGTATTCTGAGTTTTCTACTCTTGTGTTTGTCTTATTTATTTCTTGGAAATCTCTGATTTTTAACTTCATTTCTATCTTAATTTCTTGATTTAAATACTTTATTCCTCCCTTGAATAATTCCAGAGTTCATTGCTGTTGTTTCATTATCTTTAGAATATCCAAAGAATTGATTGTGTTTTTCATTATGAGTCCTAGTTCCTTTTCCTTTAAAGCTCATATGCCAGGCTTCCTCTTTGGATGGAGCACGAAGGAGGAGTGAATGGCTGTCTCACTCAATGAGACATGGGGATCTTACTTTTGAATGCTCAAATTAATTTAAATAGGATAGGGGATATGAACTGGAGCTGTGGGCTCATTGGTGTAGGAAACTCTATAGAAAAAAACTCCATCTACCAATACAGATTGGTACCTTCCCCAAATTTAGAATTACCTAAGAGAATGAGAGGTTAAGGGGCTTGCCTAGGGTCACACAGCTAGCGTCTGAGGTCAGATTTGAACTCAGAAAGATGAATCTTCTTGACTCCCGGCTCAGCCCACTATGTAATATGGTGCCACCTGGCTGCCCCTACGGAGACCTGATTATTAGAACAGAAACTCCTTGATGCCAAGCACTCTTTCCTTTTGCTTGCTTTTGTGTCCTGTTGCTAAGCCCTTGGCACAGTACCTTGCCCATAGTGAGCACTTTATAAAAGCTGTTACCTGACTGCCTGTCTAAACTCTAGACCTTTCTTAAATAAGGGGAGACAGTGTCTCAAGCTTTAATAGCTAAAGCCTCACTAAAAGTTTCGGGACATTAAAATTCGGCCGGGATATTTGTGGCTGAGGCAGCTTGTGAGATGTGACCCAGAAGATGGGCCCTTAAGGTCAGAGCCAGATGATGGCCTTGGCCGGGGAACCTCACCCCAGATACTCTGAACATATCTCCTCCACCTGCTTTTGTCTCATTCTTTTCTGACTTATTGCACTTTGCCTTTTGACCTCTGTTTTCAAGGACAACTCCTCTTCAAAATGTCCAGAGTCCTCTCACCTGCCAAACCTCATGACTGTTGCCAGGCGCTGTCCTTCCAGACTTCCCGGTGCCCTCTGATGTGGTTCGTCATCTCATCTTCCTGGGGCTTGTCTGCTTCCCCCATTCTCATGACCTCGGTCTCTTCTGGTTCTTCTTCTCCCTCTCTAGCTCCCCTTTGTCTCCTTTGCTAGACTGTTAACCAGCTTGCACTGCGCAGGAACAATGGCTATCACCCTTGGCATTGCTCTTTTCTTTCTTCTGGAGATTTTGTCAGCTCCCATGGGTTCAATGATCATTTCTGTTCAGATGCTTGTGAGATCTGCATATCCAGAACCTGTTTTTCTCACGCTTTATGGTAATGAACTGCCAACTTCTGTTAAGATGTCTTGAACTAGATGCCCTGCAGGCATCTTCAACCCAACATGTCCAAAAGAGAACTTTTCTCCCCCAACTTTTCCCTCCCCAGAACATCTTTATTTTTTTTGGAGGGGGGAAGGCTAGACAATTGGGGTTAAGTGATTCGCCCAAGGTCATACAGTTAGTAAATGTATCAAGTGTCTGAGGCTGGATTTGAACTCAGGTCTTCCTGACTCCAGGGCCAGTGCTCTATTCACTGCATCACCTAGCTGCCCCAGAACTTCTTTATTCATGTCAAAAACACCACCATTCTTCCAGGCATCCAGGCACACAGTTCTGGTGTTAGTGTCAACTCTTCAAGCAAATGTAAAGTAGTCCTGGGGCAGGAGAGGCCACTGTTAGGTAAGGCGGGGGGCAGGAAAGTCCTTAAGAATAAGGTGAGGGGCGGCTAGGTGGCATAGTGAATAGAGCACCG
>CM053599.1:924839-943434 GCA_028646575.1 Pseudocheirus occidentalis
AAAAAAGACCCTAGAAATCATCCTTCAAAAAATTCTCAATAAAAATTGCTCTGATATTCTAGAACCAAAGGGCAAAATAGAAATTGAAAGAATTCACCCATCACCTCTTGAAAAAGATCCCAAAAAGAAAACTCCTAGGAATATTATAGCCAGGTTCAGGAGTTCCCAGGTTAAGAAGAAAATATTACAAGCAGGCAGGAAGAAACAATATGAATACTGTGGAAACACAATCAAGATAACACAAGATCTACAAGCTTCTACATTAAGGGATAGAAGGGGTTGGAATATGATATGCTGGAGGCCAAAGGAGCTAGGATTAAAACCAAGAATCACCTACCCAGCAAAACTGAGTATAATGCTTCAGGGGAAAATATTGTCATTCAATGAAGCAGAGGACTTCCAGGTATTCCTGATGAAAAAAACAGAGTTGAATAGAAAATTTGACATTCAGATACAAGAAGCAAGAGACTCATGAGAAGGTAAATAGGGAAAAGAAATCATAAGGAACTTATTAAAGTTGAACTATTTATATTCCTACATAGAGAAATGATCATTGTAACTCATAAGACTTTTCTCAATATGAGGATAGTTGAAGGGAATATATATATATATATATATATATGTATGTATGTATGTATGTATGTATGTATGTATGGGGGGTGTATGTGGGTATAAATATATATGTCTGTGTGTGTATATGTATGTACACGCATACACAGACAAAGGGCACAGAATCCATTGAATATGAAAGGATGATATCTAAAAAATAAAATTAAGAGGTGAGAGAGGAATACATTGGGAGGAGAAAGGAAGTGATAGAATAAGGTAAATTATCTCATATAACAGAGGCAAGATAAAACTGTTAAAATGGAGGGGAAGAGCAGGAAGGTGAAAAGGAATGGATTAACCTTATTCTCATTGAATTTGGCTTAAGGAGGGAATAACATACACACTCAACTAGGTATTTTACCTGACAGTAAAGTAGGGAGGAATGAGATAAGAGGGAGGATGATAGAAGAGAGGGCAGATGGGTGGAGGGTAGTTAGAATCAAACACTTTTAAAATGAACAGGGTCAAAGTAGAAAACAGAACAAGTGGGGAGCGGAATAGGATGGAAGGAAATATAGTTAGTCTTTCACAATGTAACATCTATGGAAACATTTTGCATAACTACACACATACAACCTATATTGAATTGCTTGTCTTCCCAGTAGGGGTGAGTGAGGAGGGAAGAAGGGAAAGAATCTGGTAATCAAAGTTTTAAAAACAAATGTTTAAAAATTTTATTTTTTACACGCAACTGGGAAATAAGATATACAGGCAGTGGGGTATTGAAGTCCATCTTTCCCTATTAGAAAGTTAGAGGAGGTATGGTAGAGGATATAAGAGAGAATAGATTGGGGAAAAGGATATTCAGTAAGCTTGCTATCTTAGGGTGGGGAAGGGGAAAGATGGGGAGAAAATTTGTAACTCAAAATCTTTTGGAAATGAATATTGATAACTAAAAAGAAAGAAAGAAAGAAATTGGAAAAAAATCTCAGTTTAATGTTTTCTTCATGTAACCTCAAGGAGTTTCTGTTGGGTCACCTAGCCCAGGAAGACCTGGGGGCCCAGGACTCCATTCTTGTTCTCTTCTCAGAAATGCCTTTTAGGATCAGTTTAGTCCTAGAGATCTTACCCCTAAAGATAAGGAGTTGAGTATCTTTCCTCCCATTGCCTCAATAATTCCACCATCCCAGAATCCTACAGGATCAGGTTTACATATATCTAACATCCAGAGCCTTCCCAAAAATGGGATACTTTTTTTAAAAACATACTCAATGGGATGGACAATTTGTTTGATGCACCCAAGAAATACTGAACATTCAGGATTCAAAATCACAGCTTAACAGTATAGGACTCAGAAACTTAACTTATAACCAACTGCTGTTAAAATCTACAGGGAAGCTAAACCTCAGTCATCAGAAGCCTGCATACCAAGTGCATACCTTCATACCAAGAAGCCTGCAAACTGCTAATTAGGCATTTTCCATTTCCCCTCAGCTCAGCACTAGCCAAACAATTCCCATTAGGCATCTCATGATAATAAGATTGGGTCAGTCTCAGATGTAGTGGATTTTCTTGCCCTTACCACAACCATCCTCTGTACCACCTTGAACCCAGGACCACCAAGTCACTCAGACTCAGAAAGTTGCTTCCAAACCTGGACATATCCTCCTCAATGCCCATGTTTTATCAACAACTCAGGAAAAGAAATCTAAAGGCAGCAAAGGGCCCTGGTGAAAACTCACCTGCCTTTTAGGGGCAGAGTTACAGATGGAAAGGGATCTCAGGGGTCATGGAGTAGAATCCCCTTTAAAATGAGATTATTTATTTAATATTAATATATAATTAATAAATAATTAATATTATTTATTTAAAATAATAAAAAGTAACTGAGGCAAAGATGTTAAATGATTTGCCCAGAATAACACAGTAAGTGTCAGAGGTGGCTCCCTGTTGAGTCATCAACTCTTCTGGTTCCCCCAATAAGGAGCTTCCTCCTCCTCTCTTTGTCAGCCCCTCACCAGGGAGTCATAAAAAGTATGAAGTAACTGAAGTCTCCAGAGGCCAAGGGGTCACCCAAGACTGAGAGGAGCATTACCCCCTTTGTATGTTGATAGACACCTTGAAAATTCAGTTTCCCCAGCTTGTTTGTACTAGTCTTGATCATCTTTATTTCTTCTCTGTCATGAATTCATTTCTAATTCTAGTCATTTATTTTCTCCCTTGTCTCTCTATTTCTCTCTGTCTCTCTCTTTGTTGCTCTCTCTTCATCTCTTTCTCTGTCTCTGTCTCTGTCTTTCATCTTCTTCTGAGAAGCCTTACTCCTACAAATACTCCTTGATGAAGGCAGCATTTGTGATGCAGTGGGGGAGAATTCTTTCATCAATACTTGAAGGGCCTGCTTTTTCCCTTTTGCCTCATCAACTTTCCCTATCATGGCATCATAATGCCATAATCATTTTTCCCTTTGGACCTATGCTGCCTGATTATTCTTCTGATGTCCTGTGCTTTTCTAGGCTCCCAACTAATCCCTTCACCTTAGAGTGAAATATTTCTGAAAAGTGTGACTCTTTTTTTAAAAAAGATGCTCTTGGGGTCATCAGCACAAAAATTACAGAGAATGGGGAAGCAGTGCAATGCATTTCTACCCACTTTTCCAACAAAGATCTAACCACACCAAATTGTATAGTGATTGAGAAATCACAGTGGGTCATTTCTTCAAGACCAAGATCACAAATTCAAAGCACAGAAAATACTCAGGATCAGGAATTGTGCATCTTGGATGGGTCAGCAGCATCCTTTCTCTGACCCAAGAACAGGATCACAGATTGAAACCCTAGGAGAAAAGGGAGACCAGGTGCAGGCCTGCAAGTTCATCCCTCTAACCCTAGAGCTCCATCTAGAACCCAGAACAAATTAACCTGGCCAGGGAAGGAACTACAGAGGCATGGCTAACATGTAGCTCTGTTGTTCTGGAACTTCAGAACCTTCCAGAAAGCTGACAGAGGCTGGTGCCAGAAACAACTATCTACTGAATCCCCATGAAAGGGCAAGCCTGCAGTTGTAATGCCTAGATCTATACCTGTTTATAAAACATGGAAAACTCAGTTCAGTAATGAAGCTATCAGTCTGTGCCCCAGATAAAATTGCTTAGGGCACAACAAAAGTTTGTAACCCTGAGACTTGAGTCATCCCTATGATCCTTAAAGAATCCATCATTAACACTTGGAGAGGGCCACAGCAAGATCTCCAGATTCTATAGACCCAGACACTTAAGTGTGCAAATCTGGGTCCTAAAAAATGTCCCAATTGAACAATTAGGGCTGACAGAACAAGTGAACAAAGAGACCCCAGTAATAACAAGTTATTATGGTCACAGGAATGGCCAAGACACAAACCTAGAAGAAGAGAATAACTCAAAATATCTATGAGCAAAACGACAAAGAAAAATATAGCCTGGACACCAGGTGAGCTAGATTTCCTAGAAGAAATCAATCCAAAGGTAAGAAACTTAGAAATCCCCAACCTGAACTGTTCCTGAGATCCTTAAATAACATAGCACTTGATAATTGGAAAAAGCATCAGAAGGAATTAAGAGGAGACAGAACAGGGCCAACCACAACCCAGACATTTCTGCCAGATGTATGCAGAGACTAGTCATAATATAAAGTCTTATTTTGGCAATTAAGACTGAAAGAGTGAATAAACAAAAAAAAAAAGAATTCCCCCATGGAGAGTTCCTATCATAATAGGGATGTCCTTAAAAAAGAGAGTAACAAAAAACATTTAAAAGCAAAGTCTCAAAGAAAGCCCAACTTGGACACAAGTTCAGCTAGAATTCCTGGAAGAAATGAGGTTTTGTGGGTGTGGGTGTGTGTGTGTGTGTGTGTGTGTTTGAGACTTTTTTCCCAAGAGTCTTAAAATGATCTTATAAATTAAATAAGAGTGTTAGATGAAAAATTGCAGAAGTGAGAATTCTGGAGATGAGACTGACTTGGAAAGGAATTTAGCAGTTTAGAACAAGAGGTACAAAACTCTAAAAATGTAACAGAGTCCTTGTTATTTAGAGTGTCTATGAAATAATAAAAGCTATGTAAAAGAAAGTCAAAGGACTTGAAAAAATAAAAATAAAAGAAAGTGTGAGCTATTTTGTATTAAAAAAAAAAACAAGTAACCAGGGAATGAAAGCAAGGAGAGAAACTTTAAGAAACATTGGACTCCCTGACCAAAATAAGAGCCTATGTAGCATATTTAAAATAAAATATAAAGGTTCAAGCCTCAGAATTTGAAGTAAAGTGAAAGCAGAAAGAATGATTTCCCCCTCAAAAAATCCCCAGATGAAAACACAAAGGACTATAATAGCTGTGGTCTGGATCAGAGGGGAAAAAAACACTTCAAGCAGTCAGAAAGAATTAAAATACTGGGAAGTGACAGCCCAGATCATGAACTTGGAACTATGAAGAAGTAGAAAGATTGGAATCTAATATTGTCAGAAGTTGAAAGATATATGCTTTCAGTCAAGAATAATTTATCCAGCCAAACTGAGTATTATCCTGTAAGGAAAAACTAGATCTTTAATGAAATAAAGGGCTTCCAGGAATTTCTTATGGAAAGAAAAAAGCACTAAAAAGTTAATAATTGGGGTGGAAAATTACAAGATTAAACAAAGATGAAGGGGTTAAGAAAGTGAGTGTTACTTTCATTTGAGTAAGTCAAAGGAGGTAAAACACATATACAAAGTTCAATTGAACAAGAGGGAGGGGGAGGAAAAAGTGAGGGTAGATTCAGGGAGAGATTAGTCATAAGTAAAACGAATTCTCTTCTCAGAGAGCATAACATAAAAAGGAATTTTAAAAGAAAGAAATAAATGAGAAACACCTGTGATTAATGTCTGAGCAAGGGCATCAAGAATAGAGCACTGGTTTGGAGCACCTTCCTTTTCTCTTACCTCACTCTCCTTTTCAAAGAGAGATTGGAGAGCAAAGAAAGGAAAAAATACAAGAGAATAGGATGGAGGAAAATATACAAATAATTATCATAACTGTGAATGGAATAAACTAACCCATAAAATGGAAGAGGATAGTGGAGTACATTAAAAAGCAGAGTCCAACAATATATTGTTCACCAAAAGTATCCTTGAAACATAACTATTAACACAGAATCAAAGTAAAGAGATTCAGTAAAATGCATTATACTTCATCTGAACACAAAAAGGAAGAGCTCTTCCTTGATCTCAGACAATAAATAAATAATAAATAATGAAGTTAAAAAATATATGTGATTAAAAGGGATAAACAAGAAAATTGCACTATGTTGAAAGTTTTCATAGACAATGAATTAATCTCGATAATTAACATATATGTATGAAATGTCACAGTAGCTAAGAAGTTAAAGGAAAAGTAAAATAAGTTACAAGGAGAAATCAACAATAAAGGTATAATAGTTTAGGAACTCATTGTATCATTCACAGATCTAGACCTATATCTAAGAAAAAATAACCACAAAAAAGATAAGGATCTGAAGAGAATTTGTTTAAAATCTAGAAATAAGAGAACTTTGCATTTGCATATTATTAGTGGGTCTGTGATTTGACCATCATTTCTGGAAATTGTTTAGAGCTACATCCCAAGTCACTAAACTATGCAAATTCTTTGGCCCAATGTTAAAACTGCTATGCTGGCCTAGGAATCCAAAGAGATCAAATGAAAAAGGAAATCATGGTAATGAAATGGAGTGGAATGCCATTATGCCTAAGAGATGACAATGCTGATGCTAACAATAACAATCGTTGCAATAATAATAACTAGTATTTATTTAGAGCCTAGATGTTTATAAGAGCCTTACACTTGTTATCTCATTGTATCTTCACAACAATCTAGTGAAGTAGGTGCTGTTGTTACCACTATTTACATTTTAGAGAACTAAGGCTAAGAGAGATTAAGTGACAAAATAAACAGTTTCAGTAAAACCTGAGTAGATAGATATGAACTGATGGAGTAAACAAAACCAGGAAAACAGTTTCCATAATAACAACAACAACTATGGAAAAACTGGAGAATTTTGGTCAATGTAATAAATATTCCTGATTCCAAATATCCAGTGATGAAGAATACTGTGCACCTCTAAATAAAGAGGTGATAGACTCAAGATCCAGAATGAGAAATATATTTTCCCACATTTTTAGGCATGGCCAATATGGGAAGTGTGTGTATGCATATTATATTTATATTATATATATATATATACATATATACATACATACATATACATACACACATATATATTACAGTGAATCTCTCTCTCTCTCTCTCTCTCTCTCTCTCTCTCTTTCTCTCTCTGTTTGTTGATGGGGAGGTCAGAGAGATAAATGCTTGTTACTTAAACAAGAATACATTTTTAAAAAGCTGCTCTCCTCAAGTGCCCAATCTCTACCAAAAAGAGTTCATACAAATAATCCAACTAACTACATATATGTGTATACAGACATACAGAAATACATACATACACAAATCTCTATAGGAATATAAAATGATGGTGTAACACTGCTGTTCCCTCTCTAGGCAGGACCCAACTACAACTCTCCCCTCTGTGGCCTGCTTATTCCCAGTTTTCTATCATTCTCTCACAACTGCAGAACTAAATGGTAAATCTTTGGTCTGCAACTACCCACTCTTGGATGGACCACTTTGTCCCAGCTCTCTTCCAGGGAAGGATTCTTCTGTACCATTTAACCATCAATAATATCAATTTATTAATGAGGGAATTGGGTTCTTCTTTAATCCATGCTCTAATGATTTAATTCCTCTTCCTATTTTCATTCTGATTTCCAACACATATCATTTGTTCCTTAAGTTTTTCACTTTCTCCTTTCTATGAATGTTTCTCGGTTAATATACAATTTTAAAGACAATTTTTTTTAAATTCTTACCACCCCACACTCATATTCTTATGTAGCCTAGATGTATTAAAATATTCATTTCATTACTTAGCCTTTGATTGTCATATGAATCTATTTCTCTTTCTTCTCTTTAAAGCATTTGCACATCAAATGCCCTGCTAACATCTAGTTTCTTTTGAAGAATAACTAAAATTCTTTTCTTTTGCTAAACATTCATTTTTCCCCCTGATGATTAGGCTCAGCTTTGCAACAGCTTATGCTGTTTGGAATTTACACTGGTATTTTTAGAATATACTATTCCAAGTTTTTCCTTTTATTTTTCAAGATCAACCAGAATGGTGAAAGGCTCAGAGTCCATGATTATCAGTTGAAGAAATTGGACATATTTAGGTTGGAGAAGTCTCAGGGAGAACATGTTAACTGTGTTCAAGTATTTGAAGGTCTATTAATGTAGAAAAGAGATTAAATGTGTTCTGTTTGGCCTCGAGGAGAAAAGAACCACTAGCAAAAAGTGGAAGTTTAAAGAGATCAATTTAAACTTCATGTCAGGAAAAAACTTCCTCAAAATTGTAGCTGTCTAAATATAGAATGGGCTGCCTGGAGAGGTGGGAGACTTCTCATTAGAGTATGGATAAACATTTTTGTGTAGGTTATAGTAAAGATTCCTTTCATGTAGTGATTGGACTATATGATGTCTGAAGTTCCTTCCAACTTTTAAATTCTATTATTTTGTGATTCACAGGCAAGGAGTACTCTGTGCTGTTCTGATTTAGTTCCTTAGAATGCAAAATCTTTTTTGTTTATTTCATTGTTTTTCTGGCTGCCTGCAAAACCTATTGTTTGATGTAATTCTGAGGTTTGACAATACTGTCTCAGAGAATCAAATCCGAGTTTGTTTTTATTTGTGTTTTCTGAATTCTGTTTATCTGTACCTGAAAATCTGCTACCTATATTTCTGAGCAATTTTCCAGTGTGATTTCCTGACATAGAATAGAGCTTTGGGTGGCTAAGTGGTGCAGGGAATAGAGCACCAGCTCTGAAGTCAGGAGGACCTGAGTTCAAATACAACCTCAGAAACTTAACACTTACTAGCTGTATGACCTTGGGCAAGTCACTTAAGCCCAATTGCCCTGCCTTCCTCCCTCCAATAAAAGCAAAAAATAAAAAGAATAGAGTTTTTAATCATAATTTTCTGGAAGACATATAGTCTCTATATTATCACTTCATATTATCACTATCTTCATATTCAATATTCTTGTTTTGTATAAATTTCATTAAATCTTCAAATAACAATTTCCTTAATGAGCATAGATGCAAAAATTTTAAATAAAATATGAACAAGGAGATTACAACAACTTATCTCAAGGCTAATACACTATGACCAGGTAGGATTCATACCAGGAATGTAGGGCTGGTTCAAAATTAGGAAAGCTATAAGCATAACTGACCATATCAACAACAAAACTTACAAATCATGTGACTATCTCAATAGATGCAGAAAAACACATTTGACAAAATACAACACCTATTCCCATTAAAAACACTAGAGTGCACAGGAATAAATGGAGTCGTCCTTAAGCATCTATCTAAAATCAAAAGCGAGCATTATATGTAATGAGGATAAGCTAGAAGCATTTCCAATAAGATCATATGTGAAACAAGGATGTCCATTATCACCACTGTTATTTAATGTGGTACTAGAAATATCAGCTTTAGCAATAAGAAAAGGAAAGGAAATTGAAGGAATTAGAATAGGTAAAGACAAAACAAAGCCATCACTCTTTGCAGATGATAGGATGGTATACTTAGAGAATCCTTGAGAATCAAGTAGAAAATTACTTGAAATAATAAACAACTTTGGCAGGATATCGTTGACATGTCTATATATAACCTAATGAATGTCAGCAGCAAGAGAGAAAAAAAGAGAGAAATTCCATTAAAAGTTACTACAGACTTTATAAAATATTTGGGAGTCTACCTGCCTAAACAAATCCAGGAATTATATGAACACAATTGCAAAACACTTTCTGCACAAATAAAAATCAAATCTAAACAATTGGGAAAATACCACTTGTTCATGGATAAGTTAAGCTAATATAATAAGAATTATAAATTTACCTAAATCACATTACTTATTCAGTGCCATACCAATCAAACTACCCAGAAGTATTTTATAGAACTAGAAAAAAGAATAACAAAATTCATCTGGAAGAACAAACGGTCCGGAATATCAAGGGAATTAATGAAAAGAAACGCAAGGGAAGGTGCCCTGGCTATATCAGATCTTAAATTGTATTATAAAGTAGCAGTCATCAAAACTCCTTGGTTCTGGTTAAGAAATAGAATGATGAATCAGTGGAACAAGTTAGGTACACAAGACACAACAGTCAAGGACTATAGCATTCTACTATTTGATAAACTCAAAAACTCCAGTTTTTGGTATAAGAACTCACCAATTAACAAAACTTCTGGAAAAACTGGAAAATAGTGTGGCAGAAACAAATAGACCAACATCTTATACCCTATACCATGATAAAGTCAAAATGGGTAAAAGACATGATTTTTTTTAAACCTGGATAACACTTTCCAAGTTATCAAAGAAAACTGCCCTGATATGTTAGAACCAGAGAGCAAAATAGGAATTGAAAGAATCCACTAATCACTGCCTGAAAGAGATCCCAAAATGAAAACTCCCAGGAACATCATAACTAAATTCCATAGCTCACAGATGAGGGAGAAAATACTGCAAGCAGCAGCCAAAAAGAAACAATTCAAATATCATGGAGCAGAAGTGGCCAGGAACTAGTTAGGCTATGGACTCAAGAGATTAACCAGGAAACAGCTAAGTAATACTTTGTGAAATAAGAAATCAGTGAGGGTACCCAAACTGAAACTGTATCCAAAGCAGAACTCAGTAAACTCAGAGTGAAATCAATCACTAGAAGCAGCTATGTGACTAAGCCTGCATCCCCCATGCTCAACCCCATATTCACTCTCCTGGCTTCCGTACCTAACTCTTCATTGATCAATATTGAGGTCATTACATTCTCCTGGTCCCTACTTCATGGTTCCCTGAAGATAAAGAATAGATCCCCATACCCGGATGTCAACTAGTAATCAATTAATTATAGAAAAGTAACTGCTTATACCTAGATACCAATTAGTTTTGGTTACAGATTGTATCTGGATGCCAAATTAGTTGTAGCTACAGATTATACTTGGATACTAATTTAGTTACTGATTATGTTGTTAGAAACCCAAAATGGTATAAAAGACCCCGTACTTCTGTGTTTCCTGGCTGTTCCTTTAATTGGCATATGGGACAGTCACCAGCTGGCTAAATTAAAGCTCTTTAAAACTTTTAATTGGACTCTGTGGTCACTTTGTTGATACTCGATATTTCACTTGGCTATTACAGAGCTACAGTCAGGATTACACAGGATTTGGCAACTTCTGCCTTAAAGAACCAGAAGGCTTGGACTGTGATATGCTGGAAGGCAAAGGAATTAGGATTATAACCGAGAAACACCAACCCAGCAAAACTGAATATAATCTTTCAGGGGGAGAAATGGGCATTTAACAAAGCAGACAACTTCTAAGCATTCTTAATCAAAAGACCAGAGCTGAATAAAAAAATTAACCTCTAAATATAATACTCGAGGAAAACATTAAAAGGTAAAAATAAGAAGCAAGAGAAAATAAAAGAAATTCAATAAAGTTAAACTGTTTATATTTCTATAAGGCAATATAATAGTTGCAACCCTTAACAGCTTTATTACTACAAGAGCAATTAGAAACAGTATGTGTAGACAGAAGGTGTAGATATAAGGTGACTTTGAGGGAGTGATGTCCTCCAGAAAAAATGAAAGAATGAGAAAGAAAATTGTACTGGAAGAAGGAAGGAAGAGACTGAATGGGGTAAGATTTCCTAAATAAAAGAAGTGTGAAAGAGATATTATAATGGAGGGGCAGATTGGATTGGAGGCAAAGCTTAAAACTTACTCTCATGAAAACTGGCTCAAAGGGAGAATAACATGCCCGCTTAATTGAATATAGAAGTCTGTCTTGCCTCGTAAGGAAATAAAAAAGCATAATAGGAGGAGGGAGGGAACTGGTAAAAGAGAGGGTAGATTGGGGAAAGCAATGATCAGAATTAAAACACTTGTGGGGAGGGAAAGCATGGAAGTGAGATAAAGGGAGATAAGCAAGGGGAAAATAGCATGGAGAGAAATGCCCAATTATCATAATTATAAATGTGAATGGGATTAATTCACCCATTAAAGAGAAGTGGATAGCAAAATTGATTAAAAAACAGAGTCATACAATATGTTATTTACAAGAAACACATATGAAGCAGAGTAAAGTCAAGGGCCTGGAACAGAATTTATTATGATTCACCTGAAGCAAAAAAAGCAGAGGCAGCAATCCAGATCTCAGACAAAGCAAAAGCAAAAACAGATCTAATTAAAAGAGATAAGGAGGGGTGGCTAGGTGGCATAGTGAATAGAGCACCAGCCTTGGAGTCAGGAGGACCTGAGTTCAAATCTGACCTTGGATATTTAACACAAAAAAACTAGCTGTGTGACCTTGGGAAAGTCACTTAATCCCAATTGCCCTATCTTCCCCACCCAAAAAAGCAAAAGAGAGAGAGAGAGAGAGAGAGAGAGAGAGAGAGAGAGAGAGAGAGAGAGAGAGAAGGAAGGAAATTACATCTTGTTGAAAGGCACCATGGACAATGAAGTCACATCAATATTAAACATATATGCACCAAATAATATAACTCCTAAATTTTTAAAGGAGTTGAATGATTTACAGGAGGAAAAAGAAAATAAAACTGTTCATTTGAAAAGTGTTCATTGGAATTTATGTTGTGAATATTTAGAAACATCAAAAAAGTTCAGATTGGTGTTAAGGACAGTAAGTGTTTGGGGGAAAATTCTGTAACAGATCCATTTTTGCCTTTTTGCCTTTTGCCTTACCTGTGTTTATTACCAAAAAAAGTTTTTGAACTATGGTTTTAATGACCATTGGAACATAGAAAGTGGACAGGGATTTCTTTTTATTTCAAATGGGTAAAAATAAGGAAATTCAAAGAGGTATTGTTGATGTTCCCTTCCCTAGCACAGATGTTTTCTGGTTATTTCACAAATCACCCAATTTGTCTTGTGCTCCTACGTTCCAATCACAGGTGCTGGGGTATCCAGGAATGTGGTCAGACTGATGATCAGGGACTTCATCTCACACTGATCCATTCAGGTCTGGGTCATTACTTAGTCTTCCCAGATTGTAGTTTGAGTTAGAGAGAAGCACCTTTTTAATAGGCTCTGGATCACTGGGAGTTTGAAGAAGAGGAAATGCAGCTCATCCCTGGAAAATGACTTAGAGCAGCCTTGGACAAATAAAAAAGCACAGGATATGCTGAAAATTCACCTCTTGTTTTTTCTTCTATTGGTCCCATGGCATCAGCATTTCTGAGACTGGAGTGTCTAGCACAAGCTGGGATGGGGAGCCAGACTTCTTGGACTAGATTTATTAGCCGGTAAATAGCTTTCTTAGCAGATCTTTTAGGCTCTTCATCTCTTCACTAATCTCAGAGCTATGTCTCTGGGAGACTCTATTACACAAAATCCATCATAGCTTTCTGTGGATTTCCTGAAGCTGTCAGAACATTATTAATATTAAATGCTAACTGACACACTTCAAAAACTTCTGCAGAGATTGCTCCAGTGAGGACTTGTATGTGGAAATGGAAAGAGGCATGGTGGGCATGCACATACTGCATTATCTCAGCATGAAACCGTACTCCTGAAAAGTGGGAAAGCTGAAAGGTGGGGGAGGCTGTCATCTAGGAAGAATGAGAGCTAAGCCAAGTCAAGTCCTTGTACCCAGGAAGCATTAAAAGGCCCAGAAGAGGGCCTGAGGGGCATCCCACAAGTCCACATTGGTGGAGAACCACACACAAAAATCATAGCAAGCAAGGAGCCATGGAGGAGCACCAGCCTGGATGAAATTGTTAGGAGGAAGTTTGCCAGCAGAGCAGAGGAGGGAGAGCATTCCAGGTATTGGGGCAACCAGAGAGAATGCCAGAAGGGGGAGATGGAAGGATCTTGTCCATGGATTGGCAAGTAGGCCAGTGTCACTGGATCAAAGACAGTTCACAGAATAATAGAATCTTGGAATCCCAGCTTTCTAGAATCACGAAATCAGAAAATCGTGTAATAATTTAATCTCAATATCTCAGGGTTGGAAAGTATCTCCAGTGAGACTACTCAGAAAGTTCACTTTCTCCACAAATTGTCTGACTACCTATACCCTTCCATTAGAAACTGTTCAACAAAGCCATAAGAACCTGAATCTGCTACAAGCCAATAGTCCTCTATCTAGCCAAGTGACCTTGGAACAAAGGTGGCATTTCCCTAAACTTCAGTTCCTTCTTCTAGAAAATGAGGGAATAGGAGCAGGTTATCTCTAATGGCTCTGAGAGTCCAGAACTCTGATTCTCACACCCATTAGGGTGTCATAGAATAAGAGAAACCTCAAGGGTTAATTCCAAGTTGACATGAATAAGAATGCTCTCTACAACAAAATCCTCTCCCATCTCCCTACACCTAGCAAGTGATCATCCTGCCATCCCTGAGCACCTGCAGTGAAGAGGAGCTCACCCTCATCCCCATTACAACTGCCTAGATGTAGGTCATTTGAGGCAACTTGAGCCAAGTTTCAGGATCATGTCAGAGTTCTTGTACATGGACAGCATTGTAGATTATGACATTGATACAATGCTTCTAAAATGTTTTGAGAAACATTGTGGTTTTTAGCCCAAGATGGAGAAACAAATGTCTGAGCAGTGGGGCAAAATTCTCAGGACTTGTCTTTGTGCCCCCAGCATTGGACCTCTTCCCAAGTGGAATTTCACTGAAGAGGGAATTAGGGATTCTCACTTTTGGTGTAGCTTGTTCAGGCTAACGGAATGGCCATCCATGCTTCTCCCAAGCCCAACATGGTTCATTGCAACAGTACCCTAGGTACCACAGAGTCTGGCTGCAAGCCACCTCCTCCTGAAATCTTGCTCTATCAGAAGGATATGATAAGCTTCGAGTGGGAGAAGAGGACCTGATGGTGGATTTGGGAAGTCCATCCCAGCAGAAAAGAGGTCCTGGCAGACTAGAGAGATTTTGAACACAGATCTCAGTCATGTGCTCTGGGGCCATTGTTCTTAGTCCAAAGATGCCCCAGGCTAGAAAATGACCATTTGGGGTGGATTTTTTTTCTGCTACTGCACCCACTAAAGACTATTCTCTAGGGAGCAGAAAAGGTATAGTGAATAGCAGTCATGGGGATGTCACAAACTGGCAAAGTTCTAAACAAAATGCTAGAGTCCCACCTGGGCCTAATTTTGGTAACATTCTTTACCAAGAATTGCTAGCAAGAAATTAATTTTCACTTTCTTAAATTTCACCCAGAAAGCTTCTTCAGAAGGAGGAAGAGAACAAACCACAATAGAAGGCTTCATTGCTCTCTCTGTTCCCTGCCTCAAAACACCCAGTTCTCTTGCACTCCCTTCTCCGGAGACATTTTCTGAATCCTCTCCAGCTCCCAATGCTCCCCACACATACACACAAACCTGCTCAAATTTCTTTCCCACAGGTATTGCTTATGCTTTCAAACACATGTGTTGTTTACCCCGAAACAAGAATTGTCTCTATATTCCTAGAATGAAGCACAATGCCCAGTGCATAGTAGGTGCTTCATGAAAGGTTGTTGATTCAATGACTGATTGATAGGGATCTTCCTCTTTTCAAATAGCTTACTAACCAGTCTACCCCCAGCTAGTGTTTCCATTTGGACCAGTTAACTGTACACATGTCTTCCAAGAGCCTCCACATATCTGCAAGCATTTCATAGCACAGAGACTAGCAAGTCATTGATGACCACCCCCCTTGTCATTGTCATGACTCAAGAGTAATTGAAACCAAAGTGCAAAACAATTTCAAGCAGTAGTTGTGAGACTCACTGTGCACCTTAAAAGGGAGGGGAGAGGCCCAGGAACCAAAGAAAATGAGAGCAGAAGTAGCAGCATTCTCTACTGGCTCTTTGCTAGACAGAATGCAAAATCACAGGAGAATCCCTTGGCCAGGGGCCACACACTGTGTCTGCCTTCCTCTTCCATCCTCTTTTCTACATACTGACCCTGATCATTATGTGTGGGAGTGAGGAATTTCTCAAATCAAAGAATTCAGACATCATAGATAGAGATCTCAAGAAGGCTGAACATGGTGGCCATTCTTGGCATGGCTCATAGGTCAAGAACATATTTGTTCTGGTTAGGCTCCTGGGGGTGGACAGAGCTAAGGGGATAATCAACCCTCTGCCATCTTGGTGTTGGAGGATTGAGTCCTAGTCCTGAAAACAGAAGAATAGACAGTGTCATGCCATGTACACCCAGTCATTCCTTGACAAACACAATGATAATTCCAGCCACACCAGAAGCCTTTTCAATATGGTGTGTGTGTGTGTGTGTGTGTGTGTGTGTGTGTGGTTCAGAGGGGGCTTGGGGGGTGCTCAGCTCTCTCCTCTCATTCCAGTGGGGAAAATGATGACTGGAGCTAAATTTTGAGAAATAGCCTTTGTTAGATGGCATTAGGAACAAAGGCACAAAATTCAACAGCAGAACAGTAGAGAAGGCAAACTACTCTCCTCCCATCCCCCCAGCCATCACTGCCTCTCCACCCAGTACTTGGCTTTAAAAACATTCATTGGGAAATAATGATTGTTTTATTGAGTATTTCAACCCAACAATTACAACTTTGAAAATGATGTTTAAAACAACTTTCCTTGTCAAGTGAGTCAGAAAAGGCATAAGCATCAGATTGAATCTAAATGGGCTGGCTGTCCAGACATGGCCCTGAGTAGAGATGACATGGTTTGAATAGAAAATCAGCCTGTGAGTCATGTTTTCTGTTCTAAACTACTATGTAAACAGAGTACAAAAATTATTCTCTCTGGTTCATGCTATTATTCTCAAATGCATATTTAGTGTCTGTGTGCAGTGGGGAATGAGGAAAGAATGCCAATGGAGAGCCAAAGCTTAAGCTAGGGAAGGAGATCAGAGCCATAGTAAATACCGAGTTTCTCCTTTCATTTGGAGCATCCTAGAAAATTGAGAAATATTTCATGCCAAGTACCTGTTGTCTGAGGTGTCCCAAACAATTTTGCTGGTATGTGAAAATGAAGAATGACAAATGACTGAAGAACCTGAGGCCTGGAGCCATCGAGTGTCCTGTCCACCTCCCAAGCCATTCTGAGGTAGGACCAGGGGCCAGGAACAGCAGAGACAATACATGGGAAAGATGTTGATAGCAACCTCTTTTCTCTCTTAATGACCATGGAACCACCAATCCATTAAATGAAAGAGGTAGAGAATACAAGATCCCATGACATGTATTTTTGCTGAACTTGAGTGACTAGGAAGACAGTGGTAAATTCAATAGTAATATGGAAGTCGGGATGATGGGAGGCTTGGGGAGAAAAGCCAGAAGGTTCAGTTTGGGACAGGTTAGATTTCAAATGTTCACAGGGCATCCTGTTTGAGATGTCTTAGAGGTAAAGATGTGAGACTGGAGACCAGCGGAGAGCTTAGGCTGGATAAGCAGATCTGAGAGTGATTGACACAGGGATGACCTTTGAATCTGTGGGAGCTGATGAGAGCCTGGAGCAAAATAGAGTGAAAGAAAAAGAGTCAGGATAGTGTCCTGTGGAACCTCACTCGTTAGTGGGGAAACCAAACGCCTACTCTCTCTGATGCCACTTCATTTCAAAACTGTTCTAGAGCCCTGTTCTTAGTCAAAGAAGCAACCAACATCTCAGAAAGTCATTTGGACAGAGGATGATGGACAAGCTACAGTTACCAGCCCAGAAGGTCTCCAGTATCTGGGATTAGTGTCAGGTATTTCTACTGATGCCCTTACACCACTTTGCCCCCACCTACTTTCACTAGGTCTGGCCAAACAGTAGGGAGAGCTCATAGTGTCCAAAGTAAACTTCCTAGTGGCAACTCTTACTGGTGGTTCTCTCTTTCTTTCCCTTTCCTTCCCTCTCTCCCTCCCTCTCTTCTCTTTCTTACACACACATAAACATACACACACACACACACACACACACACACACACACACCAACAAACACTTTTAGTTCATATAAACAGTTCTTTCTGCCTTGAGATTTAGGCAATATTTCTACTAATCCCCAAGGTCATCTTTCTTTTCAGATGCTAGAGTCGTGTTTAATTTCTCATATTCAGTGTATTCTACTGTTTTAATTAAAGTCCCATCACCTATTGACTCGGCAAACTCTTTTGAAAGAGCAGGATGAAACAAAGGTTCATTACTTTGAAATCAATTCCCAATCTGGCCTGACTCCCCATCCCCCACTTTCTGCATCCTGACTGATTTCACATCTCTTTCCAGTGGTTCTCTGTATATTGCTCACAAGCATTCAGGCGACTGGAATGAATTGCCTGTGAGTGGGCTGGATAGACAACCTGGGCCAAGGCAGAAGATATTCCTTCTTTTGAGTCAAATGAGGGAAGAAACTCCTGTTCATGTAGACCTAGCCTTTCTCCCCTACCAGAGTAGCACAAAGGGATCAGAAGACTCTCCCCAGGAGCTGCCATTCATATTAGCAATATAATGTAAGAGGAAGGGTGCACACCAGTGTTACTGTTCCACCCCTCTTCACATTCCATTTTAATTTGGAGTTGGGGTTTCTGCGAACAAAGTGAGGTGCTGATGCCCTTACTGATCTACACTGAAGCATTGGCCTGCTCCCTTTGGGACTTGGCCAATTTGATCCTCCTCAGGCAGCCTCTGGTCCCCTACCCCCAAGGTTTAACCTCTCAGTGCCAAATTGACTGTAGACATTCAATTAGCTTAATCCAATGAAACCTAGATCCCTGAGCTCAAGAGATCCACCACACTCAGCCTCCCAAGTAAAAGGGACAGTTGACCTCAGGCCATTCTCACAGTCTCATTCTGTCAGAGACTTTTTTTAAGGTCAAAGCATGATCTTGATTTGTTGTTGCTTGTTTTTTATTTTCAAAGAGGACCAATGACATCACAGGGGGATGTCTTGACTTGATCTTGATTTAGAGCAGG
>CM053599.1:943934-967994 GCA_028646575.1 Pseudocheirus occidentalis
TTTTTTTTTTCCTTTTTGGAGGGTAATTGGGGTTAAATGACTTGCCCAAAGTCACATGGCTCATACGTGTGTCAAACATCTGAGGCCGGATTTGAACTCAGGTCCTCCTGACTCGAGGGGGTGCTCTATTCACTGTGCCACCTAGCCGCCCCCAAGAGCAGGCTTTCTTAAGTGTGTGAATGTGCGCGTGTGCGTGAGAATGTGTGAGCTTTGGGCCCCTTGTGAAACTGGTGAAGTCTCTAAACCTCTTTTAAGAGTACTTATTTTAAATACATAAAATACAATACACAGAATTACAAAGGAAAAAAACCTATCTGTCTGTCTATCTTTAAAAAACTTTTCTGGATCCCAGACTAAAAACCTCTTTTTCCAGAAATACTAGCTATAGCATTAGGAAAAGACAGTGGAATTAAAGGCACAAGCATCAGCAAAGAAACAACAAAATTATCCTTGTTTGTAGATGACATGATGATTTATTTAGAAAACCCCAGTGAATTAGTAAAGATGCTAAGTGAGAAAATGGCTTCAGCAAAGCACTAGGATGAAAGTAAATCATCTATACAGTCCTGTCAAACACAAGAGACAACGAGGGGAAAGGGAATAGAATAAGCATTTACATAGAGCTTATTAAATGCTAGGCACTGGGCTAAGTGATTTACAAATATTATTTCATTTGATTCTCACAACAACCCTGCAAGGCATAGAATTCCATTCAAAGAATTAAAAGAATTCCATTCAAAATGACTACAAAATATCTAAAGTTTCTAAATTACCAACATATATATATATATGAATTTTATACAAATACAACTATAAAATTCTCTCTAAAGAAATGAGAAATCCAATAATTGGAAAAACATTCAGTGCTAATTTTTGATATATGTTAATATAAATTTTTATTATAAAATATCTAAATATTACATTATAAAATATAAAATTTATATTATAAAAATGACCATACTGTGTAAATTGATTTACAGACTTGGTACTATACCAAATTATTCAGGGGGTACTTAAACTCAGTAAAATGATAGCGAAATTCTCTTGGAGGAATAAAGGATCTAGAATTTCAAGGATGGTAATAAAAACACTGAAGAGGGCATAATACTTCCTGTTCTCTATATTAAAAAAATAGTAATCATTTAAAAAAAGTGCGTGTGTGTGTGTGTGTGTGTTTGTGTGTGTGTGAGAGAGAGAGGGGGGGCAGAGGGGGAGAGAGAGAGGGAGAGGGAGAGGAAGAGGGAGAGAGATAGAGACAGAGACAGAGAGAGACAGAGACAGAGATAGAGAGAGACAGAAACAGAGAGAGAGAGACAGAGAGAGACAGAGAGAGAGACAGACAGACAGAGAGAGAGAGAGAGACAGAGAGAGACAGAGAGAAACAGAGAGAGACAGAGAGAGAGAGACAGAGAACCAGTACTCTTGCCATTAGTAGCAATGGGAGACCAAATTGGCCAATACCATGAGACTGGATATTGCTCCAATGCCATTCTGGAGGTGTTTGGGTGAGCTTGGTAACAGTGGCAAGCTAAGAGGGTTGGCCACCCACCCAGTGCTTCTACCATGGCCTCCTGACCTTCTTAGCCAGTTGAGGATCTTGGGATGCAAGAGGCTGGAAGACTTCCCATCTTCCTTGCTCATGGTAATCACCCTTTCTTCCTCTGGGGGAGTTGTTTGTCTTTTTTCTGAGAGCACTTAATTTATCTTCTACTATTTTAAATTGTTTCTATGCTGGATAAATCCACTTTAAAAAGAGTGCAGGAATTGTTGTACAGAGCACATCCCTGCCCTGCCAAGCCAGCATTCAGATGCAGAGACCTCTAGCAGAACAAGGCCACACATGTTCTGTGCCTTTCATTGTTGTCTTTAAATGAAGACATCTAATTTGACAGCTTCCTGTCTTAAAATGATACTCTCAATTAGCTTAAAAGCCTTTTCCCAGGTCACTGGAAGCCTCCACTTACCAGCCTTTAATCAAGACTGAACTTGCTAAGGAGAGATGTTTTCTAACACTTCCTGGAGGGGAGAGGTGCCTGGCTGTGGGCTTCCTGCTTCCTTTCTTTAGTATACTGTGGGAGGCAGTTTTCCTGATGTTTGGGACCTTGACTCAGGCTTCTAGAATTCTTGGTCCCAGAGCTCCCAGGAAATGTCCTGCTCAGCTTGAGCTGATATGCAAGAACCTTTTTGGGGGGCCTCTGAACGTGACCTCCCCGTGGAGCTGTGGAAATGCCCCCTGGAGCTTTGCTGAGGGTACTTGGTTGGTTCCTAAGCTTGCCTCCAAGAGGGCTCCCTGGTGCTTGGTGCCTCTCAATGGCTTGTAAAGTGAGGTGACTGATCAGCAGGACGTCTTTTGCACTAGCTTGTTACCTCCCTATGTACAGAAGAGACACAAGCTCATGGCAGAGCAGACCAGAACTGGAGACTGCAGACCCTTCTCCCAGCACCGATTCCTCTCTCTGACACCTTCTCCTCCATTTTCTGTTTTCCTCTGAGAGCTTTGTCATCCGGACTCAGTGGTGGAAGCACCTCATGCCAAGGGATGAGACCAAATGGCTCCAATGGCTGTTGGCATATCTGGAGATGCAGCACCAGGAAACCAGAGTCTGCTAGACAAGAGCACAGCTTGATCTTCTTCTACACTTTGGGAATCAATTGCATTTGCACATACTTGCAGTTTACTGCATGTCTTTGTCTCTTCCACCTCTCTGAGGCTCTGCACAGGGAAGGCCAATTATAGAATCTCCAGGAAGAGATGGAATTCTCTTGTAACATTAGAATAAAGCAATGACTTTTTTCTTCTTTTTGCAGTGGAATGAAATGCCTCCTAACCAGATGATCTGCAGCATGCTGAGGCAATGGGGGGTAGAGGTAAATAATGAGCTACCCCTCTGCCTGGAGAAAGTGCACAGACTTTAGAGGCTCTACAAAAATGGATTGGAATATTATGCAAAATTAGTTTCTGTTAGTCTCTAATTTCTCTAATTTAATTTAATTACCTAGAAAAGTAAAACATGCACTATTATAAGTAAAGAAAAGGAAACCTGAAAAAGGACTAGATGAGGGAGAAGATGTCTGCATGGAGACAGCAACTAGAAAGAGATTCATTACTTTAATGCAATGGGAGGAGGAGAGAAGGCCCTCCTTAAGGTATCAGCAGCACCTTTATTTTTGGTAATGATCTACACTCATCAAGATTAGGTAAAATAATGATGGAACTCAGTGGTGTTCATTAGACTGGTGCCAGGTGGGTGCTCTGCTTGGTTGCAAGATGACCAGATAGCCTGGGTAAATGGCAGCTGAAAGGGGGCATGAAGGCTTTCTTCAAATACTGAAGGAAGATAACATAGAACAGAGGAGTCATTTACCCAGATTGGCCGCAGGGGGCAATGGATAGAAGTGACTGAGAAACAGAGGTAGGCACAATGGACTTTAGAAGTGTTGTGATGATATGTAATTAAGCAGAGTTTTTAATCACTTACTCAGCCCTTGACCTTTTTGGGCCTGGGCTACTCCTCCGCTTGGTCATGATTTATCTTTCAAGTCACCTCTGTTTAGGAGAAACTTTCTGAACCATTCCTGGAGGAAAAAATGTCTGAGTTCTCATCAACACATTCCAGTTCTGATGACTCATTCAATTGCCCAGAGGGATCCTGGTATAAATAATCTCTATGCCTTCTGAAATTGTAAAAATAAATCAATATTTTTCTCATATAGCTCTGGGCCCCCAGCCAGAAATAGCCCTCCAGAAAAATGCCACAGTCTCAAATTTGTCTCCTTTCCTGGCCGCTTACCAATCACCCCTCTCCACTGCATTTGAATAATGCAGATAGTAATAGATAAACAGTTCAGTGGTTAGCAGTTTTTGTCATGTTTGTTATCCTAAGATATGAAATACCAGAAAAGTAGGCAGACTTTTTAAGAATCAGAGATAAGCATCCTCCTAAAGGAAGGCATTGAGAGGGAAATTATTACAAGGGAAAAAGGGATATGGAGGCTGATGGGAAGGGGGTGTGTCATCTTTCAGTGACACAGCATTTGTCTTAATGAGCTTCATTCATGATCTGTCCTGGTTTAGCAGTGAGGGTTCTCATGACTTTCCTTGAGGTTCCTTCTCTTTGGATTCTGTGTCTTGTCCAATTTCAGCTCTAGTCAGTTTCTCTATTTCTCCTTTTCACATCCCTTGGCTTGGGAGAAGCAAGGTTACCCTTGAAAACCCAATCTCATTAATCACAGGGACAAGGAGAACTCCCCGGGGAATAAAGGTATGTGTGAGGGAAGGAATACTGGGAGACACTGGGAGATTCCTTCATAAGACCAGTGGCATCCTGAGTTCTTTGGAAATGAGAAGACAGAACTTTAAAAGGATGGAGTTCCTAACCATTTAAAGTATCTCAAGTGGAATTGGCTGTCCAACAGCTAATGAGTTTCTCATCCCTAGACATTTTCAGGTAAAGGCTGGATGGCCATTGTTGATGGAATTCTCAGTCACGTACTACATGGACCTTGTGGAACCTTCCAACTCAGAGATCTTTTGATTACAGTATACTTTCAAACATCTTTATTTCCTTTTATAACGGAAATATAACTGAAATATCTTTAATTTAACTCCCATTTTTTCCTCCAGACAAAAGAATTGCATTCCTAGTCCTGAAACAAAGAATGGTCTTTAACCATAAAGCAGTGACTGTGTCCTGCCAGGGAATCTCTTAGGAGCACCAATGGTTCGCTTTTACTGAGGAAGGGAGGGTATGGGCAGGCAGGGTAATGGCTAGAGTAAAGACTGCTGAGCAGAGTGGCTATTAGACCTGACAATGTTGATGTGATAGGGAGTATATCTTCAGGGTGCACTGTCAGGAGGAGCACATCTTCGGGGTGCACTGTCAGGAGGAGCACATCTTCAGGGTGCACTGTCAGGAGGAGCACACACTGGCTTTCTTGAAGCTTGTCATGCAAAGAGGGATGTGTGCTCAGTGGGATGATGTCGGATTAGCTAGCACCTGTCATGTTGAGGGCACCACGTGTCTCCTGACAGCTTGTGCTACATGGGGTGCTGTCGTGATGACTTTAGACATGGCTGGAGGACAAAGCAAACTGTGTGTCCCCTACCCCCATCAGAAGTCTGCTCTCTGGTGCCCCTCCCTTCCCCCACAGAGAGATGGCTCTCTACTCCAGTCAAGGATGTCAGCTGACTTTTGGAGAGGGCTTTCCTTAGGGTCTGCTGAGCACTTTAGTCCTATTTCATTTTTTAAATTAAAAATTGTCTTTATTAATTTACTTTTAGTTTACAAGATTCAGTTCCACAATCCCTTGAGTTTCAAATTTTCTCCCTCTCCCTCTCCCCCCACCCCAGCCCATGGCAGCATGCAATCAAGTATAGGATCTGTGAATACTTTCACATTAGACATTAGTCAGGTTGTAAAGAAGGGTTGTAACTAATGGAACAAACAATGGGAAAGAGGAAACAAAACCAAATAAGAAAAAGAAAGAGAGCAGGTACTTTGCTTCAGTCTGCATTCAAACTCTTTTCTTTCTAGTTCTTTCTCTGCATGTAGATGTCTCTTTCCATCATGAGTCTTTTGGAGTTGTCTTATAACCTTGCATTGCTGAGAAGAGTCCAGTCAATCAAAAATGGCCATCACACATATGTTGTGTCTGTAACTGTGTACAAATTTCTCTTGGTTCTGCTCTTCTCACTCAGCACCAGTTCATATAAGTCTCTCCATGTAAATATGAAGTCCATCTGCTCCTCATTTCTTATAGCACAATAGTATTACATTACATTCATGTACCACAACTTGTTTAGCCATTCCCCAATTGATGGGCATTCCCTTAATTTCTAATTCTTTGTCAACACACAAAGAGCTGCAAATAAATATTTTTGTACATACGGGTCTTCCTCCCATTTCAATGATCTCTTTGGGATACGACTCTAGAAGTGATATTGCTGGGTCAAAGGGAATGCAGTTATTTATAGCCCTTTGGGCATAGTTCCAGATTGCTATCCAGAATGGTTGAATCAGTTCACAACTCCACCGACAATGCATTAGTGTTCCAATTTTCCCACATACTCTCCAGCACTCATCATTTTTCTGTTTTGTCATCTTAGCCAATGACAGGTGAGATGTGGTAATTCAGAGTTGTTTTGATTTGCATTTCTCTCATCAATAGTGATTTAAAGCACTTTTTCATATGCTTTAAGATACAGCTGCCTGTTGATATCCTTTGACCATTTATCAGTTGGGGAATGACTTGTATTCTTACAGATTTGATTCAATTCTCTGTATATTTTAGAAATGAGGCCTTTATCAGAAACACTGGTTGTAAAATTTTTTTCCCTAATTTCCCACTTCCCTTTTAATCTTGGTTACATTGGCTTTGTTTGTACAGAAACTTTTCAATTTAATGCAATCAAGATGATCCATTTTGCATTTTATAATGCTTTCTAATTCTTGTTTGGTCATAAAGTCTTCCCTTCTCCATAAATCTGACAGGTAAACTATTTCTTGCTTTCCCAGATTACCTATAGTATCAGCCTTTATGCCTAAAACGTGCACCTATTTAGACTTGATTTTGGTATACAGTGTTAGATAATGGTCTATGCCCAGTTTCTGCCATACTATATTCCAGTTTTCCCAGCAGTTTTTGTCAAATAGTGAATTATTGTCCCCCAAACTGGGGTCCTTGGGTTTATCAAATGGTAGCTCACTATAGGCATTGACTGCTGAGTCTTGTGTACCCAACCTATTCCACTGATCCACTGCTGTGTTCTTGGAACTGCAGTGAGAGTTGAATGCCAGAGGGATGTCAAAGGTTCATGAGCAGCCCTGAAAAGGCTCAGCAGCCTCACGCCAAAGGTGCTGGGTCTCCCTGAACACCCCATACATCCCAGTGGTTGAGGTTACAAAAATGGGCAATACCAGGGTGGGGCTGTAAACTAAAATAATTGAATTTTGACTCAAATGACCAGCGGCTACCAGAGTAAATGGTGGAGGTAATTACAAGACAAAAGCTTGGCCTCTAGGCATTGCTCTTAATACAGAGTTGTCCTCCCAATATTTGGTTCATCAACACGAAGTGAGCATCAGCTCTGTGGGGCTCAGGGTAGCAATGGTACTAGCAGCCCAGCTGTGGATCTGCTAAGTGTCCTGGGCTATTGGGGCAGGCTGCCAGACGGAGGTCCCCAGACCTGCCCATGGAGTCAGGAGGTCAGTTGGGCTCAAGGTACATGGTGTTTGACTGTGGCTAACCAGACCAATGCAAGCTCCCAAGGCTCTGCCACAGGGACAGAGTTGGGGGAGAAGAAGGACCAGTCTGGGACTCTCTCAGTGTTCTTCTTCATTCCTAGTGAGCTGCATTCCTATGAACTTGATCTTGTACCACCCTGGAGACCCTCCTTTCCTCCCCCTGCCTTTCAAGCTTCTTTTTCTGGGTCCTGAGCTCTTTGAAGGCAGGGATTTCCTTATGCTTTTCTTTGTAACTCCTGCTGATGAGGAGACTGAGGGCCCAGCTGTCTGAGGTATAATCACGCTGGGCCCAGGGGGTGGAGGAACAGAAAAGGAAGGTGGCCTGGGACCTGAGAAAGAGCATAGGGAGGGGAAGTCATTGCAGGAAGTTCTGGGCCACTGAAAATGTTAAGCACAAAAACAGCTTAAGAAAGTCCACTGTGATGGTTGGAATAAGAAGAAAAATGGGGAAGAGAGGGAAGCCTTATTTTTTTTGAGATGGGGTGGGGCTGGGTTGCAGTATTAACAAATGCCAGAGAGGAAGCCTGGTTTCTCAGCACCCCCTTCAGTTTGTCTTGAGATGAAAATCATGAAGAGGGCAGGACAAACACAAAGGCCCTAGACTCTCAGAGAGCACCCTGACCAGCCCTCTCCTATTATTATGGTTCTGCCAAGAGGGACATGATTTGCCCAGGGTCATACAGATGGTAAGAGGCAGTGCCAGGTCCCCTGCTTCCTCAGTGCCATTGTGACTGCTGTCCTAGAGTTTGAAACCCACAGGGAATAAGGTGACATTAAGAGAGCAATTGGCTACTTGACTGCAAGGTCAAGGCTTGGGGCACAGAGATTCTCTCTCAAGTTTTCTGAAGTACTCACAGTATCTCCAAAGCTGAAGGGACCTCAGAGGCCACCCCCTCCATAGACAAGACCACTTTGGTCCTCAGGTGGTTACCCAGAGGTAAGTGACATGAACCCAGACTTGGCTCCCAAGGCTGTGGCCAATGTGGGTCTCTACCAAAGATGCATAAGCCCAGGCTATACTCTTCTTTGGACCTGTAGCTGCCCAGAGCAGTCCCTGGAGTTGTGGTCTTCTCATGGCTTTTTCTCAAAGGGAGATAGCCCCTTCCTGTATGCGAGGGCACATCCCTGGAATCCATGGCTAACTCTGGCCATCCCTAAGTTGGCGCTGGGGGAAGTGGACCTGCCATGCATTTCCTCTGCAGTTTTTACATAGCATGGCCCCCATCAGCCTCAGCACAAACTTTCTCAAGGGTGAGCTACTTGGGTGTCTTGTCCTTGAGTAGCAATAAAGTAACTCCCCCACCTCTGAGACTCTTCCACATGGACTGGTAGGAGGGGTCTACTCTCCCAGAATCTTTTGCATTTTCTGAATTAGGGACTGAGAGGCACAAAACCCTTTTAACCCCTTTCACCAGTCTCAGGGACTCTCACTTGATTCCCTTGGGTGGAAAAGTGCTATAAAAGTGACCTGGTCAGTGGGAGCATCTGTAGGCTTTCCTCCCCTCATCCGGACCCTGCCTTGGTCCTCTGAGTCCCTGTTGGCCTAGTTCTATGCATGTGGCTCCAGTCCCATAACTCACAAAGGCATGACCAGGAGAGAGAAGACCGAGTGCTAGGCATAGCAAAGATCTCCACATTTACAGCTGCCCATAAAGAGCTAAATTTCCTCCTTATCTGGTTGCTGCAGAAAGGTGCCAGGAACATTATCAAGGTCTGAAAATTTATCATTTTCTAATAATGTGCTGTCATCAGAAAGCCCTGGGGTGAGAATGGATTCGACTTCTGAACCCTTCCTCTCATTAAGAGCAGAAATCAAAGTGAAAAGCACCAGCTGAGAGAAAAAACTCTGGCAGCTGCAGTGCTCACTACTCCCAATGATTGATGGTGGGCTGAGTAGCTGGCAGGACCCATAATACCTTCTTCTCAGAAGAGTCAAATACAATCAACTTGGTGACCACAGACAAATGTCAGTGAGCTCCAGAGTCTGGGATGGCTAGCTGGTGAGGTGGGAGTGGGCAAAGGGAAGGGCTGGTAGTGTGTGTGGTAGAGAAGCAGAGTTCCTAATTAGCCCCATCACCAGCCCCATTCCACAAAACTGGGACCATGGCAAAGGCTGACCTAGGAGTAATCTGGGCCTCAGTCTGCTTACCTTCAAACTTCCTTTCCAGAGCTCTGAAAGACATCACTCTCAGCTCACAGAACAGCTTGGGGGCACACAGAGGCTGGTTCTGCACCACAGGATTTCACTATACAAAGAGCTGGCTCAATTACCCTCCCCTTAAAGATTATATGACATTTTCAGATCCATTTTCTGATTCTGATTGTAAATACACACTAGACACTGGACTTTCCAGAGGAGAGGGTGTGGCTGCTATTTCTCTAGGAAGACTCATAGGGCCTGAGAGTCTTGGGGCAAAGCCTGGAATTGGTGATGCCTGGACAGCTCTGGGGTGGCCTGAGGGTATTGATAATGGCTTTCCTCATCTCTGTTTCCACCCAGTGTTCTCTGAGCCCCACAGGGCCAACCTGCCTTCTGTCTGGTGCAAGGGAGAGACTGGGGAAATCTACACCCAGGGCATGCCATAACTCATGGGAAGATCCTCCAGACAATGACCCCCAATTGTGAGGCTGCTTTTCCTCCTCTCTACCTTTCCCAATTTTAGGCCACATTTAGCCGCGGAAGAGCCATGCTCACTCTTCCTTTAGACAATCAGAAGAGTTTTATGCTAGGCTGACCCTACCAGTGAAGGTTCTAGTCAGCATCAGGTGAGCTTAGTTGGGAACCTTGGTGAGTGTTTAATAAAATCTTGTTTCCTTCCTTCCTTCCTTCCTTCCTTCCTTCCTTCCTTCCTTCCTTCCTTCCTTCCTTCCTTCCTTCCTTCCTTCCTTCCTTCTTTTCTTCCTCCTTTCTGATGACCAGAAAGACTGAGGCAGGGCGTGGAGGATTGGATTTGGGGAGTGCCCATTTGTCCAGTTTGCTTAGAATGTGTGATGCATGAAAGTGGGAATGCTGTGAACAGAGCCTGGAGAACACCTTGTTGCCAGAGTCTGGGGCCTCAAGGTATAGATGGGGAGGGAGTGAGTTTGGGTTTTATCCTAGAAATAAGAGGGAGCTACTGAAGATGTTTGAGCAGGGTGTACCTTCAAAGGCTTTTTGAGGCAGCTGTGTGGAAGATGGGTTGGAGAGGGGAGGGAGGAAGAGCACAGAGGAGGCCAGTGGGTAGGCCAGGCTCTGGAAGATGAAGGCCTGCACAAGCATAAGGGAGATGGATGGACAGGGAGAGGGGGTCATGGATACTGGGAGGGTGAAGGAGGCAGCAGCTTTGTGGAGTTACCAGGCTAATGTTGGCCTTGAAGGAAATGGCATCAGAAAACAAGAAGAGCTGGTTTAGGAGGAAAGAGGCTCAGTTGTGTTTGGACATTTAGAGTTTGGGAGACCAGTGGGACATTCACATAGAGAAGCAGGCTGGAAATTTAGGAGAAATTAGGGCCAGAACCTGAGATTGGGGAGCTATCCGTGAGGCAAGGATCACTGAGTTTTTGGGAGAGGTGAGAGCCCCGAGGTGAGAGAATGGGGGGCGGGGAGGGTTGGAGACCCAGGCCAGAGCCGTGAGGGCCTCTTCTGCTTCTGGACATATGAGGAGTCAGCCAACAAGGCTGAGGCCCAACATAGGAGGAGGGTTGGGCTGCTCTGAGGAGGTGGAGGTGGCCCATCACCATGAAAGACCCTTTGCCTTGTCTCCAATGTCAATGATGACCACCCTAGGTGGACCAGAGCTAAGAGATGGTCCTTTTGTCTCCCTTGGAGGGATGATGCCATCAGAGGAGCTGGCGTACCAGGCGTTTGGTTCAGAGCAAGAAAGACAAAAGATGGGGGAGGCACAGATCTGCTTGGTGGTGAGCCTGTACCTGGGCACCACAGGGTACAGCTCCCAAGGGCCAACAAAGGAGGGCCAGGCGCCCTCGACACCTTGTGACAAAGGTTGTCTGCCATGCCTGGTGTATGGGTAGTATAGAGGGAGTTATGTGTGTGTGTGTGTGTGAGAGAGAGAGAGAGAGAGTTTGTGATAACGGGTACAGGAGTGTGTCTTTGTATGAGAGTGTACATAGGTACTTAGCACTACCATTGTGTGCACATGAATGGGTGTAACCATATGTATGTATGACAATATGCATGGGTCTATGTGTGTGAGTATGTATATGAGAACGTGCCTCTGAGGACAAGCAGACATGTGTTCATGAGTGTGAGGGCACACACACATATATGTAGGCAGGATGAATCCATGTCCATATGAATGTGAGTGCCTGGTAGCACACATCTGTGTGTGTTGGGGGTGGCATGTGTGCCCAGTCCTGAGGAACAGCCTGGAGTCATAGGCTCTTACCTAAGTCAGCACCTACTTCCTGTAGCTGCTGAAGGGGTTACTTTCTGAAGTAGGATTCTGGATCACTTCAAAACTGAGCTATTCCCCATTAAATACCTTTTTGAAATGCTCCTGGTGGTTTTATTTGTTATTAATTTCTGACTGCCAAGGTTATTACCGTCCTTTACTAGTGAGAGCCAGGCAGCGGCAGTGGGGCTTTGAAAGCTAAGGACGTTGCGCTGCCTCTGACTGATCCCCCCCTTCCAGCTCACTTGTCCCTGGCTCTCACTTCAGGACGCACAAGTGACTTTCCAAGGACAAACATAATCATGCCCTGTGTAATTCCTCCAGCTTAGAATTTTGGAAAATTCCATCCTTTCTGTCCTAAATCCCGGCCTCTCAAGACTGCACCTAAGAAGATGATTGTGCAGAGTGGGCTTGGTTCTCATTCCCACTCTCTCCTTGTGAGTCACAGGAGCTCCTGGTGGGGCCTGGGTCTTCCTCCTGGGGTCGACTGACCAGGAGGACATAGGACTGACTGCCCAGTGAAGTAGAGAGCATGTCTGGGACTGGGTCCTTAGCCGAGGCCCTCTGATGTGGGCTTTTGAGCTTAGAACCTTCATCTGCCCACGGGGCAGGCCTCTAGGACCCCCATCTGGGCAGCTCCTAATAATCAGTACATTGGCATTTGCAGAGAACTTTGCATAGACTTCTCATTCAGTCCTCGCAACAACCGTGTGAGGAAGGTGCTATTATAATCATTCCCATCTTACATATGGGGATACTGAGGCAGAGAGAGGTGAGTGCTTTTCCCAGAGTCACATGGCTAGTAAGTGCCTTGGAAGGATTTGAACTCAGGTCTTCCTGACTCTGGAACCATGTCTGCTGTCTTCACGGGCTCAGAGAGTAGGATCTTCATGCAAATAGAAGTGTCAGGCTGGGTGTCCCCTTCTCTTAGAGTCACTGAGCTGATGGGCTGCTCTGTGGGCTGCCCTGGCTGGAGATGCCCAGAATCTCTGGACACACCTCTGCCAAGTGTGCAGGGTGAGGAAGGAGGAGGAGAGAAGAAATTGGCTTTGGAGTGGGAAGAAAGTGATGGGCGCAGAGGCCATGTAGCAGCTGTAAGCTCCCCAATGAGCCCCTTTCCTTTTTGCATCTCTGTGTTCTCATCTGGGAAAGGGGGCACTGGGAAACTAGTCTATCTCCTTCCTTAGGGGAGCCTCAGTTACCATATTCCTGCGGCTCTCGGCACCTTGCCATTTCATGGCTTCATGTCTGGAAGCAATGGTTGCTCTGTGTGTGTGTGTGTGTGTGTGTGTGTGTGTGTGTGCGTGCGCGTGCGCACGCGTGTGTGTGTACATGCACTCATGGTGACAGATTTGGGGACCCCTTCCTCCCCTCTCCCAATCCAACAGTAGTCAAAGAAAATGTTTCATTCTTTTTCTCTTAGACTTTAAGGAAGAAGGTGGGGGAAGCAGGGTGTGGGAGGGGGAGACCATGAGCAACACTTGGAGTTCTCTATATCTGTTTTTGTCTCTGTCTGTCTCTCCCTGTCTCTGTCTCTTTCTGAAAATATAAACAGATGGGAGGGAGATGTGCCTAATTGGAAGCACTCAGAAAGCTGGCTAGGCAATTCGTAATTAGATTAAAGCCGTTTTTTGGCATCCTAATGAGCCAGCCTAGCACTATCAGTCCTGCTGCAGGGAGGGACCTGACGAGTGGTGGGGAGGCTGGAATTGGAGGAGGCCAAGGATGCTGATGATTGGGGTGCCTGGGTCCCCATCTTAGACAGTCATTTCCCTTAAGAAGCAGAGGAGAGAGGCTGAATAAGTTTGGAACTGAGCTTGACTGGTTTGGGCCAGGCCCACTGAGGCGAGGGATCTGCATTCCTTGTTCTAATGAGCTCCTTTGGAACAGATTGTTCTCGATAAACTCCTACCACTTCCAATGATTTACTAGGGGTAAATGGGTTCACTTGTGAACCTTCCTGCCTTTAACAAGGCAGTATTGGAAGGGTGCCCAGAAGTGAGCAAGTCAAGAGATCACTGGGGAGGCCTAGGGGTGGGTTGGGACTCTGCCTAGCCCCCAAAACAAGTCTCAGGAGAGACCAGTCCCCTGGACACCATTTGGAGCAGTGGTGATTCTTGAACCAATTGCCTGAAATGGAGAGCCTAGCCTCCCTCTGGTGACCAACGGCCTGAACAATGTGAGAATGACGCTGCCAACAAATGTGGCAGGAGAGGTCAGTATTAAGGAGTAAGAGCGTGGACAGCAGACTGGGCTGTTGAAGCAGGTGGCACCTTAAGGTGTGAGGCTGAGATTGAGGGGCCCCTACTTAGGCCGAGTGACCTTGCTCCTTGTTCCTAAGGCCGTGGAGCAGCAGCTCTTCCTCAATGGGAGTGAATCTGGTGAAGGGGCTTCTGAGCCGTATCCTTTCCAAGACAGACTTTGCTTATCCCAGGGAAGCCTCAGCCTTTTATTGATAGACAGTGGGCAGAGGTCTTTCCATTCTCCCTACCCCCAGCATCTATGAATGGCTGCTTTGGGACATATGCCCCTGGCAAGATTACAGCTTGTTCCCCCACCCAACCTGAGGACAGGGTTCAGCATACTTCTGCCGGCTTTCCTCAGCTCAGTGAATGCTGTTGGTCTGGGCCATGGTAGAGTACCAAGGTATTCCTTCAGGAGCCCATGGAGCCTGTAAGGGTTCAGAGAGAAAGGAGAAGGGGACTTCCCAAGCCAAATAGACATTGGAGGAGGAAGGGGGTTGACCATAGGGACCCAGTAGCTTCAAAGGAGGGAAGGATTAAGAGTTTGGGACTGAGATAGGGAAACAGACTGCTTCTCACTACTCACCACAGTTGATGGGTCAATGGTGATCTAATGGGAAGGGAAGCAACATCTATTGTGTCCCCATAATGCGTTTGCCATCTTGGGAAGCACCTGGGGTCTGGAAGGGATCACATAGGGATTTATTGGAAGGTCACAGTTACTCCCGTTGGCTTCATTGCATGGATGGTCCTGAACTGAAGATGGACTGCTTATGTATCTGGAGCAAAGTGTGACCAGTAGATAGCCAGTGCTCTCCCCATACTCTTCATGAAGTTGAGAGAAACCAGGAAAGCCCCCAGGGCACTGGGTGGGCCCTGTCACCCAGGCTACATTGGGGGGGTGCCCACAATCCTCAGGGACAATGTCTGACCAAGCGTTTCCCTCCCTGGCAGATCCTGGCAACATCCTGGTGAGGTGGGTGTGACAGGAATAATTAGCTTACATTTGTAGAGGCCACGGTTTTGTACTCTTTTGACCCCTCCCATTACCCTGAGAGGGAGAGATCATGGTTATCCTCTCTACCCTAAGTGAAGAACTGAGGCTCAGAGCAAAAGGTTGGTGAGGGTCTCCAAGGCCAGAGCTGTCTGCCCATAATTACAGGGGGACTGACGGCTGTCCAGGGGCTAGTCTAATGCAGTGAAGGAAGGTTCAACAGGTAGCTGGGGCAGGATACAGGCTGCTGTGTGTGTACTCACATATGTGTATGTGTGTGTGTGGGCAGGAAGATGGTTACAGTCAAGGAGTTCTCACTCCAGTGTCTAGCCTTCCTGTTACTTCTCAGGTAACCTTATATTAGGCTGTTAAATGGGAGTTACTATCGTGTCAGCATTGAGTTGATCTGTGGTAGAAGCCAGCTAAGGAAAACAAATAAAACCCCGTGGCTTCTCAAAAGCACCACGTCTAGGGCTAAACTCGGGTTTGCCCATTCTGCTTTGTTTTGTGGATGCCCCCTGTCCTCTGCTCCCCCTCTTGGGGAAGGCCCCTCGCAGCACCTCGTATGCTCCAGGTATGGTGGGTGTGCTCTCTGGAGTTTTGGCCAGAGGCAGAAACTCCTGGAGAGGTGACTGGGGCCACAGATTAGCCTTTGTCCTAGATAATTAAAATGGATTTTTCAATACAAAGAGATATTATTTATGAGGCTAAAATGATTTCCTGATACAGAAGAAATCTCATGAATCAGTCCCAGGTTGACGGGATCTCTCTATGAAGCCTGAGATATTGTGATGGATGAGTCAGACCCTGATGGAGAAGAAGAAGCTGTCAGGCTCAAGCTCCTTGTCACACTTTGAGTGCTTGGGATGTGGGCAGGGTGGGGACAGTGTGCTCCCTTTCATTCATGCTAGCAGAGTGGAGGGGCCCTGATGCTGGGCTAGAGCTTGGCTCCCTACTCTGGGAAAACTGCAGATAGGGAGGGAGGCCAACAAGCTTGGATTAAGGACCTACTGTGTGCCATCCAGTGTGCTGAGCACTTTCCAAACATCATCTCACTGGAAAAGAGGATTATCTTCATTTTATGGTTGAGGAAACTGAGGCAAACAGGTTTTTTTAATGACTTCCTCAGGGTCACATACTAAGTAAGTGTCTGAGGTAGCATTTGAACTTGGGTCTTACTGCAGGTCAGGAGCTCTATTCACTGCACTGGCAAGCTACTTCTAAGGGGAAAACCTGTCTTGCTTAATATCTCCTGGATTTACCAAAGGCCAGCCATTCCCAAACTTACATCTCCACCCTGCAAGCTCCACAGTGATTGTGTTCATCCCTGTGCTTGGGACTAGGAGGGACCCAGAGACCCAAGATGAGCCACCATCGGTCCTTGATATCTGAGAACCTTCAGGAGGCCTTGGGAAAGAAGGCGTGTGTGTGCAGAAAGAATCAATGCATAGGGCAGTGCCTGGGATGAATTCCCAGTGAGTGTGGCAGGCAGGCAGTGTATGAGGTGATGGAGATGGTGGTCAGGCGGCTGGAGATGTGAAACTGGAGGTGAGCAGAGAGTCTCAGAACCTTCATTTGAGACTGCATCACCAGCCCCAGCACCCTGGGCAGCAGGCATTAGTCTACCACTGCACTGGTGCTTTTATGGTTAGGGATTTAAAAAATTTTGTCCGTTTGGGTATAATGTTGGAATGGTTTCTGTCTCCTCAAACAACATTCATCAGCCTATCCATGTGAGTAATGAATGTGAGGGGAGGAATAGTCTGCTTCCCCAAAACAGAGTGGCCATCTTCAGGCATCCTTCTCCTTGGGCCTAGGTTCACTCTCCACTCTGCCTTCCTGACATGCCAACCCTGGAATCTGGAAGCAACATACCAAACTTTCCAAGGGAATGAAGAGGGCCAGAAACCACTGAAACTATGTCAGACATCTTCCTTTAAAGTAGGGAAGGGGAGTGTTTTCACTCCTCTCACTAGTCACTGACTATCCACCGGGTAGGGGCAGAGAAGAGGAGAGAAAGGGGTGTGGTTTTTCTCCACCTTCATTCAGCAGCTCAGGTGTAGGAGTGAAGATTGTTGTTGTTTATCCTTGTTTTCAAAGTGGACCAATGACATCATAGGGTGATGTTTTGACTTGCCCATGAACTGGATTTAAGTGAGACAGAACTGCACAAAGTCATCAGCCTCACTATCTCCTCCAGAGTCATCAGATTCCAGTGGCAGGACCAAAGTCAGGATGCCTGGCAATGACCTGGAACGTAGTGGATGGCCTTGGTGTCTTCCATGTCTGAACAAGCTCTAAACCGTCCATAGCACCTGCTTTAGCTGCTTTTCACTGGGGGAAGTCTTCATATATCTGGGGTAGACACCCTCCTAACTCACTGATGGACTGGAGGCCTGTTGGTTACCTTCAGCCTGATTTAGCCCTGGTTTTACCAGGGTGTGGACACTGTACATGCTACAGCTTCTTGGAACTGCAGTAAGAGTTGAATGCCATATGGATGCCAAAGGTTCATGAGCAGCCCTGAAAAGGCTCAGCAGCCTCACCCCAATGGTCTCCCTGAACACCCAATACATCCCAGTGGTTGAGGTTACAAAAATAGGCAATACCAGGGTGGGGCTGTAAACTAAAATAATTGGATTTTGACTCAAATGATCAATGGTTACCAGAGTAAATGGTGGAGGTAATTACAAGAGTAAAGCTTGGCCTCTAGGCAAGGTAGTGGATGGTGGGAGCCATTAAAGGCGGAGGATTATCTGTCTGGGATCAATCTTCAAAATGGTAAGGGGACCAGAGACTCAAAATAAGAGGACTGTGGGGGTGGCTAGGTGGCGCAGTGAATAGAGCACCGACCCTGGAGTCAGGAGTACCTGAGTTCAAATCCGGCCTCAGACACTTAACACAAAAACTAGCCGTGTGACCTTGGGCAAGTCACTTAACCCCAACTGCCCTCCAAAAAAAAATAAGAGGACTGTGTTGAGTTGATTTGTTTCACCAAGGGGGCAGAGAATGGTCAGTGTAGGGGAGATGACTTGGGAGAACTGAGGGGTCAAGAGAATGGAGGTCATGGTGGGTCATGGTGCAGGTGAAGAGTAGTTTATGTCAGGGAAGGGAGAGGGAGAGGGGAAAGCCAATAAATTAAAGCTGGATAAGGGAATTTCAAAATTCTTGAACATGGAGGTGGTACATCTGTGGGTGATGACAAGATCAAGGGTATGGCCATCTTTGTGTGGGTGTGGTTGAGGTGAGGTGGAAGAGTAGGTGGGTAAGTTGAGGAACTGAGTGATTATGATATATATGTTTAAGTCCCCTAGTATGAGGGCAGGAATTGTGGAAGAGAGAAAAATAGTAAGCCATGTTGTTCTTCATCATTTTTGAAGGGGACCAAAGATGTATCCAGCTTGTTGAGGAAGGAAGGGGAGTGACCTGGAGGTCTGTAGACAACAGCTACCAGGATTCTGACTGACTGGTAGATGTGAATAGCATGACAAAGGAGAAGTAATTGAATGATGGAGGAAGGGGGAGAAACCAGAAGTCTAAAAGACCTTTATTTCTGACAAGTTTCCCATTGCTGGCCCTTCTCTAAACAGCAATTATATAGACTTGCTTTGGGACCATGGACCAGGCCCCACACTGTTCTGAACCTGGATGACTTTGAATCTCTCATATTTTGGTGATTTCTGAGATGTCTTCATAGTGGGGCCTTTTGGGTTGTCAGGCCCTGAGTTGGAAACAAATCTCAAGCCTCTGGCTAGTGTCCCAGCTTGATGTTTCATCTCCTTCCCTGACCTATTTCTTTTTGAAGTATTGGGAAATGAATCATAGTTAGGCTAGGTTTCACTTCGGGCTTTGAAGATCCTGGCTTGTGTTTTTTTTGGAGGGGGTTAGGTAGGACAATTGGGGTTAAGTAACTTGCCCAAGGTCACACAACTAGTTTTGTGTTAAGTGTCTGAGGCTGGATTTGAACTCAGGTCCTCCTGACTCCAGAGCCAGTGTTCGATTTACTGCACCACCTAGCCACCCCAAGACTCTGGCTTTATAAAACTGATCCTAAATGTCAATGTTATTACCAAACTATTGCTTGTAAAAGTGGTTTGGGGACTCTAGACACTAGCCCATCTGCCCCAGTTTCTATCATTGAGAAATCTGCCAATGAATAGCCAGTTGGACAATCCCACACAATGGTCCAATGGCAGCAGTGATGCTTGTGGGACTGGAGGGAGAAGAAAGCATATTGAAGTCATGGGAAATTCATTATGGGATTCCCTCCTTCAAGGCCTCTGCACTCCTTACCTAGGTAACTCACTGGATCCCTCTGAGACTTTTTTTCTCATTAAGGTGTGGGATGTGGGTCTGATGACCTCTGGGGCCACTCTGGCGCCTTCCAGTCTAGTCACTGGGGCCTCCTTGGGAACAGTCTGCTCTGGGAGACATTTTTTCCTCCTCCCACCCCCTCCCCATCCCCCAAACCATTTAGTTTGTAGCTCAATTCCTTTTGAGCTGCATATTTCAATGCAGGGGGAAGTTGAATCTTGAGAGGCTTCCTTTGGCTTGTTTTACCCATATCCGAATTCCAGGTCACTACATACCACCTGATTCATGACCCACCATTAAGCCCTTTTTATATTTCTGTCTTTGTCTCTATCCTATACCCCGTAATAGCTTGATACTGCTTAAGGCATAGTCCCAGGGGTTGCACAAGGTATAGTCCTCTCACCCCTTCCTTCCCTAATCAGCATTCTATATATTCTCCCTGAATCAGCATAAGAGTATAAAATTCATTATGGTACAAGACTATCTTATGTAGAGACCACTCTGTTCTGTTCCGCTGACCAAGCAGGAGCATGACCTCTGCCTGTTCTGGGGAATTCCAGTGCCCTGTACCCCCAACCCTCCACCCTGCTCTGTAAAACTGACTATGACCCTCCATCCTGTGCCCTCCACTCTGTTCTAGGAGGGACCCCTATGTCATAGGGAGGTTGTACCCTTGTACCCTTGTGCCATATTCCCAAATTAGCCCGGAGCTATAGATCTAACCAATGGCTGTTCTTGGCTTCTGTATGTCATGACTTCTGCAAAGTTCCCCTCCCTGATTGTGGTTTTTAGCCTTTTTAAACAAGGCCCATACCCTCAATGGATTACTGCCCATTTGAGTGAACACTCTGGTAGTCACGTGTTTAATCAATAAATCCACACCTAAATTTCACCTTGAACCCAGGTCTCGCACTCTTATTCTCTGCACAACAGACTGAGCTTTACTGCTGATTTCTTTGGTTATTTCTAGGTTGGCCAGTCACCCCAAGCGCAGCTTGTTCCCATTTTTGATTCCTGCCCGGAATATCAAAATCTTTCTGACTAGAATCCCCCAAGGGCCCCTGGAGGCAGAGAACAGAAATGGTGGTGATGGTAGTGGCAGCTCTATAGGGTTAAGTAGGATGAGTGAGAACCTGTTAGGTTATACACACAAATAAGGAATTCTCACTTAAGACCAGAGGTTTCTCATGATGTGTAAGCCACTCAGACTATTATAAACTGATTCACAGTTTCTCAGTACTTCATTTATAGGTTTTGAGAGATTTCATGCTCAATGTCTAAAGCCTGAAAAAGAATCTCAGAGTTGGAAGGCCAGTTCACAAATGCTAACTGCCAACATTTCTACAGAGCTTACTACATGCCAGGGACTCAGTGCTTATCAATAATTATCTCATCTGATCCCCACAGAAACCCTGAGAGCTATCATCTCAATTTGACAGACGAGGAAGACGAGGCAGACAGGGGTAAGTGACTTGCCACACAGCTAGCAAGTGTCTGAGGTCAGACTTGAACTTATGTCTATCATGGTTGGAGGCCTGGGACTCCATCCACTGTGTCACCCAACTGCCTCATATATATCAGTGAGCTCTGCTGCAACCCCACGAAGTGATATTTTTTTGCTTGAATTCCTCCAGAGAGTGGGAAGGCACTGTCTACTGAGGAAGTCAGTTCCACTTTGGGAAAGCTCTCATTGATTGTCCTAGCATTGGCCTTGAACTTGACCATTGATCTGGATTCTACTTTCTGGGGCCAGCAGACTTCAAGTACCTAATCCAACTCTTGCCCTTCCTGTCTTCTCCAGGCTCAGCATTCTTTTTACACTGGGTACTCTCATCCTTTCCCTCGCCCGATCACCTTCTTTTAAAGGGCAGGCTACAGTTTGTTCCTTTCCTCCCTCCAATGTGCTGCACAGGATAGAATACTGTTCTTCTGCTAGAGAATGACCTGGCAGAATGGAGAAGAAGAAACCCACCCAGCTTACCAGTCTGTGATCCAGAGGGCTAAGATAAAATGGTTGCTTGTACTCCACATTCCTCTGATTTCCATACTCTGCCCCCCAAATTAGTTTCTCTGTATGTGTCAGAGTCTGCTTTAAAAAAGCTCTGTCCTTCCAACTTCCTTCAAAAGAGTGAAGATATTATTTCTAGTAAGAATGGGGAGAATAGAGAATTTTGCAGGGACTGACCCAGAAGATGCAATGTTTGCATTTCTTTGCTGAGCAAGAGACTGCTAGCTGTGTACAGACCATTGACTGGTCTCCATCCTAACATGTCAGGGAGAACGACAGCTTCCTCAAATTCTGCAAGAAGGAAGTCAGGGAGAAAAGGGGGAAAAATGGAAAGATCTAAAGAGACCAAGATTAGCCCTGAGCTGTGGCTAGGTGTTGAATGTTGGAAGAATGCCACGTGGAGGAGCAAGAGAAGGACTGAGGGTGCTTGGATCTTAGTCAAAGGGCTGAGGCTCTTCCCCAGAGGATGAACCAAGCACACCAAGAAGGACCAGCTGGTCCATTTCTAGATTCCAGGCATGTAGATGCCCAGGTGCTGACAGGTGAAAGATGAGCCAGAAAGGGGCAGAGAAGAGGAGAATAGTGCTCTGATATAGGGGAAGGAGGCAGCCATTGGTGCGACCAACAGAAATGGAAAGGTCTGCTATTTTCTGAGCTCATGTTGCAAAGATATCACAGAGAATATCCCAAGACCTCTTCATTCTCATATCTCATGTCCATTGCTTTAGATTCATGTTGACAGGGCAGCTAGGTGGCTCAGTGAATAGAGCACCGGCCCTGGAGTCAGGAGGACCTGAGTTCAAATACAGCCTCAGACACTTAACACAAAACTAGCTGTGTGACCTTGGGCAAGTCACTTAACCCGAATTGCCCTGCCTTCCCCCTCCAAAAAAAGCAATAGATTCATGTTGACACAAATGTTATTGTAAGACAGAATCTAAAAAATATTGTTCCATATTACAAACTTTAGGACCACGGTGGGGTCGGGTGAGGGCAGGATGACTGTCTATGAAAACTTCTCTTTCAAAAGAAGGTATGCTTAGTAAATCTTAGACTGAAGATAAAACTGTTGGGAGAGAGAACTGAATGTTGGTTGAACAAATAGCTCTCAGTTTCTCAGACAAGTTTGGGTCACAGCTAGTTCTTTCATTGCTGTTCCTGCAAGCGTGCAAAGACTTCAAAAGATATAGAAAGATACAGGAACTTAAGAAGATGAAATCTGAGAATTGTATTTGGTCATTTGGGCTGTGGCAAAGTACAGGATGATTGGCTACTGACCAGTGAGGGGAGACATCTCACTGAAAAGAAACGGAAGCCATCAATTCAGCTAGAATCTTACAAATATCAAGTGTTTGAAATTGCTATGACCCATGGTCCAGAACCCTAAACTCTAGATCAAAGGTTCCCAAACTTATTTGGCCTACTAACCCCCTTTAAAAAATTATCCAATGTCCCCCCCACCCCCCGCCAAATCTACTTTCTTAATACTTTAACAGTTTTTAAAAAAAATTACATCATTTAAAATATTATTTTTTTCAGAAATGATGCATCTTCAATTTAATAATTTATTATTAATTTGTGGGGTTTTGCCTGCATTGAAATTTTGATGGCACAATTTGCTTCATGTAACTGTATAGTATTGTATCATAAACAAGTCATTGCACATACATATTCCTACCAATGCATGCTGGATTTCCCGATAATGTGTAATGCTGGCCTGCCAACGCTTGCTTGTTAAGACCTGTTGGTGGACTTGACCAATGATTGGTTATAACTTGCATTTTGTGTTTTTATTTGGAAAATAATGTAATCACTACAGCTTTAATTCTGGTACGCAACAGATGAAGCATACTAATGGGTTTTCAAAATTTTCTCCTTTTCTTTTCTTATGCTTTCACTGGCCCTTATTTTTATTCAATGACCCCCAATTGTACCCAAGGCTACTATCACCTCCCAGGGGGTGGTATTGTCCACTTTGGGAACTTCTGCTGGCTAGATTTACATGGAGTTACCATAGTCTTGGGGGTGATCCACAAATCATATCTCCTTGCCTGATTTTGTGCCCACCCAGAGGTTTCCCTGGGAACCCCCAAAGAAAGCTTATTTCCATAGATGTAGGTGAAAGGGCCCTATCTCTCATTCAAGCCTGCAAGGTAAGAATGGGCATCTATCAGGTAAATGACAGGCTTGCTTTAGTGGAGTCAGGGAGAGCTGAGTTTATATCCAGCCTCAGTCACTTGTTAGCTGTGTGACACTGGGCAAAATTACTTAGTCTCTTTCTGCCTCAGTTTCCTCATCTGTAAAATAAGGATAATAATAGCCTTTACCTCTTTAAATTTTTTTAAATTAAATTTTATGTTGATTTTTTAGTTTACATCATTCATTTCCACAAGATTTTGAGTTACAAATTTTCTTCCTGTCTTTCCCCTCCCTACCAACCCAAAAGAGTGATCCCACTGTATACCCCTTCCCCTAATCTGCTCTTTCCTATATCCTACCCCGTGCCCCATCCAGCTTTCCAGTAGGGCAAGATGGATCCCTCTACCCCGGTGTCTGTATATATTATTTCCCAGTTGCATGTAAATTTTTTTCTTTTAAACATTTGATTTTAAAACTTTGGATTTCAGATTCTTTCCCTTCCTCCCTAATTACCCACCCTTACTGAGAAGATAAGCAATTCAGTATAGGTTGTGTGTGTGTAGCTATGCAAAACATTTCCATAGTGGATATATTGTGAAAGACTGACTATATTTCCCTCCATCTTATCCCACCACCCACTTGTTCTATTTTCTACTTGGACTCTGTCCCTTTACAGAAGTGTGTGCTTCTAACTACCCTCTCTCCCAACCTGCCCTCCCCTCCATCA
>CM053599.1:976848-1003706 GCA_028646575.1 Pseudocheirus occidentalis
GAGACAGTTCTGTGAGTCTTGACTTCCTGCCAGTACAATCAAGTGTGAGCCATGGGAATGGAAGGCAAATGTTACTTTCAAACCCTCAGTGAGGAAAATGCTACTTACAACTGATTTTAAAAAGTGGATTTTGTTTTAGTGAAAGGATTAATGACACCTTTGTTAGTTGAGCCAAGCATTCAGGAGGATGAAGGCACCAACAACAGCCCCCCCCCTCCATGATCTTCTCCAGTCCCAGCCCTTGGGGATTTTCTTAACTCATCTCTTGCACATTCCCCCCTTCTATGCTTTGCTTGTTTTAGAGCTGGTGCTGGGTCCATGGAGCAGGTGTTGTGGGCATGAGGGGTGCAGAGCCAGAAAAGTTCTGGGGAGGCCTATCTCTGAGGTCTGAACTGCATAACATGCCCAGAACAGCAAAGAGACACCAAGCTTCATGCTATCTGATCAGACAGAAGCGAGGTCTTGTATGGATGCTTAAGAGAATGGAGTGCTTCACAGGAGCCTTAAATGATCTGAAGTTTCCACCTTGTTTCTGTTCTCTCTCTGCCTTGGGAGGGAGGCTTGGCCAGATTCCCTCACCATCAACTTTCAATTTTCCTCTGAGAGCTAGTACTGTCCTTCAACCTGTGCCCTCCCTTTACGTTGTGCCAAGCCCCAAGGGTTGCTCAGGTGCCTTTGGTGTTAGAAAGAGTGAGGCCAAGGCTTTGACCCCAGTGCTTGCTACTTTGCTGCCCTCAGAGAAAAAGAAGAAATAGCTTTTAAGAACTGAGAGATAACCCCATGGACCCAGATACTTGCTGCTCCAAAGTGAGATTTTCAAAGTGGGAATGGCTTGGTGCCAACCACCCCATTTAAGAAAAACAAAAATAACAAAACCTCAAAGGGTCTGATCTATGGATGATGCAATAGTCCTCACTTCTTAACATAAAAATGATATTCATCAATTGTGGAGCAGCAATGAACATGGAATCTTAAGGATGGGCCAAGAGACACTCTCCTGAAGCTCAAAGTTGGCTATGTCATCGATAGAGTGGCTGGTATATTTCTAGTCAGCACTTAAATATGAAATTAATTTATCATATTAAGTAGTAACTGTTGTTCATCCATCACTTTTGGTTTTTCCAAGGATATTATTTCTTGTAATCGCAGCCTAAATACTATTCACAGTCATATGTACATCTAAATCTAGCTATACTTTTTTCTTCCTGTTTATATCATTAAATTATATTGATACTAGAATTATGGGAAATACTGTGTCTTTGGAAAGACCCAAGGTGATGCTATAACAAAGGAATGGATGAACAGCATAAATATTCGTCAGTTTTAATCAAGAGAACAAATGTACATATTGATATAAAATAGAAATACTTACATATTTATCACACACACATCAAAATTCTTAAAGCAATTATTAGCGATTAAAGACTAAGACTTTTGGGACACCAGTTTTATACTTCTACACACACGCATGCATGTACAGGTTTTCATAACTGCTTTTAGACTTTGGAGATCCTGTGCATGTGTGTGTGTATGTGTGTGTGTGTGTGTGTGTGTGTGTGTGTGTGTGTGTGCACGCTCTCCTGTGCATGTGATACACCTGGAAGGGAAAGTTTCATTTCTGGACTTGGTTCAGAGTTCACAGTTGAGATCTCCTTCCTCTTAATAAAGAGCCAAGACTTGAGGACCCTTTTACAACTCCCTGCTTGGGAAGGGGGCGTTAGTGACCAGACGAAGCTCCCACATTTTCACCTCATAGTTCCTCAACTTTACCTCCACTTTGTGGGCTTCTTGAGAATATCCAAATTTGCTTGGTCACTTCGAAGACTTTCTCTGTAGCTGCCTTCCTTGTGAGATGTTTACACTATCCTCCTAAATACCTATTCACATCCATAGGGTATGTCTTTGGATTTTCCCTTCAGAATGCCTTAATCTACCATTCCTCTTGGCATGAGTCATGTCTAAAAGCTGCATCAGCCCTTCCCAAGATCCAGTAAAACTTACACAGAATAGTCAAGAAATGATTTTTTTTGTTGTTCAGGGGTATTCCATCTGAGGGCATAGGGTGGGTCAGGGAGAGTCATGGCAGGATTCTTTTCATTTGAACCAGATGGCCACTAGAATTCCTCACAATTTTCAAATTTGGTGATTCGGATTCATGCTGATTACATCTGGAAGCTCATGACTTCCAGGGCAATGACTGAGACATTCAACAGTCAAGACCTTTGCTTAACTGTTTATGTGGCTCCTTGGAATTTCTTCTGATCAGGAAAATAAATTTGGAACACAAAGGGCAGGGCGGAAGGTGGCTTAGTGAAGATAGAGGCAAAAATGTACAGTGATGTATTCAATTCATTTGTAAAATTTACATTTTTAGTTCTAAAGTCTTCCTTCTGCCCCCCTGCCTCACCTAAGTGGTCGGGGGAGGGGGTGGGAGGAGAGAGGCAAGAAAGGAAGCAAGAGGCAAGAAGGCAAGAAATATGATGTTCCTTATACATATGAAGTCAAACCAAACAGATTTCCAAATTAGCCGTGTTGGGAAAAAGGCAATAAAAATAAAGCAAAACCAACATGCTTTAGTCTGTCCTCAGAGTTCATCAGTTCTCTCTCTGGAGGCGGATGGCATTTTTATCAGGAGCCATTTGGAATCATTGTGGATTGACATATGATCAGAGTAGCTAAGTCTCTTATAGTTGATTATCACTACAATAGTGCTATTACTGTATACAGTGTTCTCCTAATTCTACTCATCTGACTTTGTATTTGTTTATATAAGTCTTATCGGTTTTTTTCTGAAACTATATTCTTCTTCATTTCTTGCAGGATAATACTATTTCAGAATAAACATAGAACACAACTTGTTTAGTTATTCCCTAACTGATGGGCATCCCCTTAGTTTCCAATTCTTTGTCACCACAAAAAGAGTTGCTATAAGTATTTTTGTACATATGATCTCTTTTTAGGGTACAGATCTATTAGCTGCATTGCTGGGTAAAAAGGTGTGCAGAATTTTATAGCTCTTTTGGCATAGTTTCAAACTGTTCTCCAGAATAGTTGGACCATTTCACAGTTCCACCAACAGTATTTTTCCACATCCCCTCAAGTATTTATAATTTTCCTTTTCTGTCCTGTTGACCAATGTTAGGTATGAAGTGATACCTTAGAGTTCTTTTAGTTTTCATTTCATGTATCTAATCAATAGTGATTTAGAGCATTTTTCATATCTATCTATACAGTATCAATAGGATAGTTTTGATTTCTTCTAAAAATTTCTTGTTCATATCCTTTGATTATTTATCAGTTGGGAGATGGCTCTTATTTTTATAAATCTGGATCAGTTCCCTATATATTTGAGAAACAAGGTCCTTATCAGAGAAACTTGCTATAATTTCTCCCCAGTTTCTTGCTTTTCCTTTAATTTATTGGTTTTGTTTGTGCAAGACCTTTTAAATTTCATGTAATCAAAATTATCCATTTTACTTTCAGTAAAATACTATCCATTTACATTTATATTTCTCCATTTCTCTTGTTTGGTCATAAATTCTTTTTAAAATTTAGCATTTTATTTTTCCCAGTTACATATAAAACAGTTTTTATCATTCTTTTAAAAAACTTTGAGTTTTGAGTTCTCTCCCTTCCTCCTCCCACCCCCCATTGAGAAATCAAACAATTCTGTATAGGGAATACATGTGTAGCCATGCAAAATATTTCCATATTAGTCTTGTTGTAATATAAAATATAGATAAAAAATAAAAAACATTAAGAAAAATAAAGTAAAAAGTATGTTTCCATCTGTATTCAGACACTATCAGTTCTTGTGGCTGAATAACATTTTTTCATCATCAGTTCTTCAGAGTTGTCTTGGGTCACTGTATTGCTGAGAATGGCTAAGTCATTCACAGCTGATCATCTTACAATATTGCTGTTACTTTGTACACAGTACATTTCACTTTGAATCAACTCATATGAGTCTTTTCAGATTTTTAAAACTACATAATATTTTCAGCACATTAGTTCCAAAGTTGTCCTGCTTGTCTGTGTCTCATGCTGAATCTTCTACTATTCTATTCTGTGCACTTTTATAAATATTTCATTAATACTCTTATTCTTTTTTTTTTAAAATCGGGTTGGATTTATTCTAGGAATTAAAAAAATTTCTCTCAGGATCCAGACCTAGTCGCAGTATTGTTAGGTCAAAGGGTATGCTTGGTTTTTTACCCCTTTGGATATAGTTCCAAATTGTTCCACAGAATGGTTGAATTAGTTGACAACTCCAAGAACAGTGCATTGATGTCTCATTTTTCCCACATCCTTGCCAACATTTGTAATTTTCCTTTTCTGTCCTACTAGTCAATCTAATAATATGAGGTGGTAACTCAGAATTCTTTCAATTTGCATTTCTCCAATCAGTAGTGAGTTAGAATATTTTCCCATAAGATATATATCTATATCTATATTTATATCTATATCTATATTTATCTTTGATTACTTCATCTAAAAACTGTTCATTTCTTTTGATAATTTATCAATTAAGGAATGGCCCTTATTTTTTTTATAAATTTGACTCAGTTCTTTATATGTTTGAGAAATGAAGCCTTTATAATGAAACTTGCTTCAAAATTTTTCTCACATTTGCTATTACTAATTGTATTTCCCTCCATTCTATCCCCCCACTCATTATTTTCTCTCTCTCCTTTCACTCTGTCCATTCTAAAAAGTTTTACTTCTGACTATCCCCTTCCAATATTTCCTCTCTTCTATCATTGTCACTCCTCCTACTTATCTCCTTCTCCTACTTTCTTGTAGGGTAAGATAAATTCCTACATTGAATTGAATGTATATGTAATTCCCTCTTTGAACCAGTTCTGATGAGAATAAGGTTCCTTCACTCCCCTTTACCTCCATTCTCTTCCTTTCTACTATAAAAGCTTTTTCTTGCCTGTTTTATGTAAAATAAATTACCCCATTCTACCTCTCCTTTTCCCTTTCTCCCAGTACATTTTTCTTTTGTCACTTAATTTTATTTTAAACATATCATCTCTTCATATTCAACTCACACCTGTGCCCTCTGTCTATATATATACACTCCTTCTAACTGCTCTAATAATGAGAAAGTTCTTATGAGTATCATCTTTCCATGTAGGAATGTAAGCAGTTTAACCTTATCAAGTTCCCTGTGATTTCCCTTTCCCGTGTACCTTTTTATGTTTCTCTTGAGTCTTGTATTTGAAAGTCAGATTTTCTATTTGGCTCATCGAGAATGCTTGAAAGTCCTCTATTTCATCAAATATCCATTTTCCTCTGAAGGATTACACTCAGTTTTGCTGGTAGGTGATTCTTGGTTGTAATCCTAGCTCCTTTGCCCTCTGGTATGTCATTTTAAGCCCTTTGATCCTTTAATGTAGGAGCTGCTAAATCTTATGCTATCTTTATTATGGCTCCATGATACTTGAATTGTTTCTTTCTGGCGGCTTGCAATATTTTCTCCTTGACCTGGGAACTCTGGAATTTGGCTGTAATATTCCTGAGAGTTTTCATTTTGGGATATCTTTCAGGAAGTGATCAGTGGATTATTTTCATGTCTATTTTGCCCTCTGGTTTTAAAATATCAGGGAAGTTTCCCTAGATAATTTCTTAAAAAATGATGTCTAGGCTCTTTTTTTGATCATGGATTTCCAGTAGTCCAGTAATTTTAAAATTACCTTTCCTGGATCTATTTTCTATATTAGTTGTTTTCCTAATGAGATATTTTACATTGTCTTCCATTTTTTTTCATTCTTTTGGTTTTGTTTTATTGTTTCTTGAGTTTTGAGGTTCTTGATTTCTTGATTTCTTAGTTCTTGATTTCTCGTAAAGTAATTAGTTTTCATTTGCTCAATTCTAATTTTTAAGGAATATTTTTGGCAGTTCATTTTTCTGCCTCTTTCCCCATTTGACCAATTCTGCTTTTCAAGGAACTCTTCTCCTCATTGGCTTTTTGTACCTCCTCTATAATTTTACATCTTCTGTGTTCTTTTAATTCTGTTTTTAAAGTTATTTTCTTCGGTTTTTTTGTGTTTCCTCTACCAAGCTGTCAGTTTTTTCCCCAATGATTTTCTTGCATTACTTTCATTTCCCTTCCCAATTTTCCCTACACCTCTCTTACTTGATTTTCAAAATTCTTTTTGATCTCTTCCATGGCCTGAGACCAATTAACATTTTTCTTGGAAGCTTTAGATGCTGGACCTTTGATTTTGTTATTTTCTTCTGAGTGTATATTTTTATCTTCTTTGTCACCATAGTAACTTTCTATGGTCAGATTTTTTTTCCTGTTGTTTGCTTGTTTTCCCAGCCTATTACTTGACTTTTCACTCTTCGTTAAAGTAGGGCTCTGATTCCAGGGGGGAGGGTGTACTGTCCCAAGCTTCAGGGGTTTTGTGCAGCTGTTTTTAGAGATATTTCTAGGGGCCTGTAAGTTTTCAAAGTGGTACAATTTAAGGAGAGATGTTTACTACTCTCCTGGCTGGTGCTCTGGTCTGTGAGTAACAACAAGCACTTGTTTCTGCCCTAAAATTGCAAAGCAGTTCCCTGTTCCACTGAGACCACAAGCTCTTGTGTGTTAGTTCTTGGTAATATAGTTTGAGATTTGGTACTACTAGGCCACCTTCCTTTACTTTTTCCTTCCATTGATTCACTATTGTTGCTTCTTCCTTGTCTGAGATCATGATTGCTATCCCTGCCTTTTTTATTTTAGCTGAAGCATAATAAATTCTGCTCCAGCCCTTTATCATTATATAACAATATGTACATCTTTCTATTTCAAGTGTGTCTCTTATGAACAATGTGGTATTGTCTTCTTGTTTCTAATCCTTTCTGTCATACTCTATCCCAACTGCGGACCTCCCTGGTTCCCTTTAAGTCACAACTAAAACCCTCCCTCCCACAGGAACCCTTTCTCAACCCCTCAATCCCAGTGTCTTCCTCCTGTTAATTAATTCCATTTATCCTGTATTTAACTTGCTTTCCATGTATTTATTTGCATGTTGTCTCCCCATGAGATTGTAAGCTACTTGAGAACAAGGACTGTCTTTTGCTTCTTTTTTGTATCTTCAGCATTTAGCACAACTCCTATTGTGCTTCACAGCTTCATATAGGTGTTTAATAAATGTTTATTGAACTGAATTGAAGTTCCATATATTTCTCTCTTATGTTTCCATTTTTATGCTTCTCTTGAGTCTTGTGCTTGAATGTTAAATTTTCTCTTGAACTCTGGTGTTATCAGGAAAGCTTGAGCCTTTTCTGTTTCATTAAATATCTATCTTTTTTCCCTGAAGAATTATACTCAGTTTTACTGGTTAGGTTCCTTTTTTATTGTAATTCTAGCTCCTTTTCCTTCCAGAACATTATAGTCTAAACTCTCTGCTGCTTTATAGTAGGAATTGCTAAATCTTGTGTGATCCCGATTGTGACCCCATGGTATTTGAATTGTTTCTTTCTGGGTGCTTTCTTTATTTTCTCCTTGACCTGGGAGCTCTGGAATTTGATTATAATTTTCCTGATAGTTTTCATTTTGGTATCGTTTCAGGAGATAATCAGTGAATTCTTTAAATTTTTCTTTTACACTCTGGTTCTAAGATACAGAGGAATTTTTCCTTTATATTTTCTTGAAATATGATTTCTAGGCACTTTAAAAAACTATGGTTTTCAGGCAGTCCAATAATTCTTAAATTATCTACTCTCAATCTATTTTCCAAATTAGTTATTTTTCCTATGGGATATTTCACATTTTATTATAATTTTTTTAGTCTTTTGACTAAAATTTTTTTTTTACTACGGTGTCATTAGTTTGCCCAATTCTAATTTTTAAGGAGTTATTTTCTACAGTGAGGTCTTGTACCTCTTTTATTATTTGACAAATTCTGATTTTTAGGAACTTATTTTCTTCAGTATTTTTTGAACCTCATAAATTGTTAATTCTCTTTTTATAGCTTTGGTTTATTTTTATGAATTTTCCCTCTACTGCACTTATTTATGCTTTTAAAAATAAATTTTTGTGCTCTTTTTTATTTCTTTCTTTAGCTTTTCTAGGAATTGTTGTTTGGCTTGTGTCCAAAGTGAGTTTTCCTTTGAGACTTTTCTAATAGATATTTTCAAGTCAGTGTCTTCTTTTGAGTTTGTGTCTTTTGCTTCCTTGTCATCATAGAACTTCTGGTCAGGTTCTTTTTGTTTTGATTGTTGTTGTTATTGTAGTTTGTGCTTTTTAAAGTCCATTTTCTGAATTTTGATTTTATGTTAGAGTTGGGTTCTGCTCATCTCTTAAGGGGGAGGAAGTGACTAATCTGAGCTTCTGGCTTTTATGTTCTAGTGTTTTCACAGCTTGATATAGGGAACTATAAATTTTCTGTGCTTCCAAGGAGCTATGATCTGGGAAGAATGTTGTTCAATGCCATTCTGGTCTGCACTCTGGTTGATATCCAGGTAGACTCCTGCTTCCTCATGGCCACAACTCTTCTCTTCCCTGGAACTGTGACCTGTACTGAGGTAGGGCCCCTGTTCCCCTGCAACTGCAATTCCTCCTCCATGCCTTAGAACTATAACCTGGAACTTGGTAATGGGCAATTGAATCACCAAATGATAACCAGCCCTAGCACAGAGTTCCCCTGAAATCTCTTTCTCACCATTCAATCCCTTTATTGTCCCTGGGTACTGATCACTCATAGTACCACTGTTTCAACTACTACCACCACCTCTAAGGTCCACAACTGGTCCCACCCTCTGTGTCCACAAATTTTTCCTGTCTTCCTAAGCTGTCTTCATTTACAAAAATAACTCATCATGACTTTTTGCTGGTTATCCCATTTAGAATTTGATTTGACATCCTTTTAAAAGTTTTCTGGAAGCGAATGTTGATAGCTCTCAGAAGAAATGCTTACTTTATTCTGATATATTGGCTTTGTTTTCTCATGATGTGCTCTTAAGGAACAGTGTCATCATGCTGTCATTGCATTATGATTGCTTGATTCACCCACCCACCTACCCATTCTGCAAGGGTTTTCAAGTAGGCTGAACTAGGCATGTTGGCTGGTCAGTATTCTCTCTGCTCAGGACAGCCCCAGGGACACATGACAAATTCTTCTGGGCCTGCCTCTGCTCTGTCAATATTTTTTTTTATCAATCACCAATGGCTTATTTCATGAAGACATTACCTCATGACATGATGCAACAAATTGGATTGTAGCTTTGATTGCATTAGCTATGTTTTAGATCAGTGTCTTCCTGATTAGTTCTGGGATATAAACCAGTCTCATGAGCAAATATGTGTAAATCATCTCTCAGAGTGAGTTATTTCCTAGGGAGATTTTCGCAGATGGCACTTGTTTTCTTTCATCTATTCACATTCATTATTGTTACTCTGGTCAGAGGATACTTCCTGGCAGTATCCCTGTTGCCATAGTCTCAGTTTATTTGGGGAGCACATTGTAACCTCTATGAATTGACTGTAAATCAAAACACAAAATATTCTCATCATAGGAAACCTTAGAGATCATTCTAAGCTCCTAATTTTGAAGATGAAAAAACTGAGGCATAGAGAAGTAAAAAGACTACCAATATCACCTAGACAGGAAATGCCCAAGCTGGGCTTGAGATCTCTGTCTTCTGACTCAAGGTACAGTCTTCTTTATTTCTTTCCCAAAGATAAATTTTATTTTTTATATGAGTGATTTCCCAATACATTCTCTTGCATTTAGTCTTCCCTAATGAAAAAGACACCTCTGAGCAGAGACCAAATGGTAGTGACTGTGTCTGATGGACAGACACCATTCTACTCCCATAATTCCTCACTTTTCTACTGAGCCAAGGGTGGCAAATTTCCTGCTCTCATCTCTGGGACCACAGTTAGTCCTTGAAGTCAATTGAAGGTTAGTAACATTTTAGCCTCAGCGGTTCCTTCTCTTTCCAGTCGTGTGGCATTTCTCCTCTACTTTTTTAAACAATCACTGGAAGTGAAAAAAACCCCAAAGAACCACAATCTCAGCTCAGTCAGTTATCTCTACTCTAAAGCTTGTTTTCCATCTGGGCATAGTTTTCTGCACTCATTCAGGAAGGCTTCAAGTTATTTCCTCACTTTTCTGGATTTTATTTACCCATCAACCACTTCAGTTGTACTCAGGATAATTCTTTTTGTACAACTAATCAACAGGATTTATCTGACTCCTCTTCTTCACATACAAAGGAAAATAATGAAACCATCTCTCTCTTCAAAGAGCTTATGTTCATCCATCAGGATGTTTGAGAAGCAAATTAGGAAGCAAGTAGCTCTCCTTTCTCCCCTTTGTTCTGTTGTCATAGAGAACATCTCGAGGGTGGGGACCTAACTGCTGCTGTTGTATTGTAACATCTTTCTTGGCTCTAATGTGGCCACAAAAGTCATTTTTGTTTTCCTTAGAACTGAGTTTCAAGCCTCCATCCACTCCAGGTTTTGAGGTGCTTGACCTTCATTAGACAGAATAATTTCACTCTTGACTTTATACACATTTTTCTGCCTTTGCTTCTCTACATGCATTAAAGAAATCTGATTGTATCAAATCTAAATTCATTCAAGTAGAAATGGAGTTGTCCTTTTTATTGAGACACTGGAAAGAATAAGATGTGGCTGAGACTCAAGTCTGAGGTAAATCAGTCTGAGGTGAGGGAGTCCAGAGCAGCAGGGAGTGACGGTGGAGAAAAGCAAGATCAACACAATTCTTACAATTCCTGGGCTGTGGCAAGCAGACTGTAACCTCAGGCCCCAGTGAGGAATAAGGGAACCTAGGGAGAAACAGAATTCTTTCAAGACTCTGGCCACAAAGAAATATTCCCTTTGTGTTGGGAAGAAGACAAGCTGAGTTGTTGACTGAATTTCCTTTGCATCCACATGCAACTTCTTTTCTTCTTCCTTGTTGGAATCATCATCAGAATTTCACCCTTGAGAACTTCCCATTCCTCTAGAACTGGGGTCCCCAGAGGCTTCACTTAATTTTCTCTCTGTTCCCTTAAGAAAGTTGTGCCATAGGGGCGGCTAGGTGGCGCAGTGAATAGAGCACCGGCCCTGAAGTCAGGAGTACCTGAGTTCAAATCCGGCCTCAGACACTTAACACAAAAACTAGCTGTGTGACCTTGGGCAAGTCACTTAACCCCAACTGCCCTCCAAAAAAGCAAAAAAAAAAAAAGAAAGTTGTGCCATTAGCTAGCTAAGCCTTGGGGGATGGCCAGCTTTCTTCTCTCTGTCTCTCACACACCCTAAACCTAAGCACTCATGGTATTTCTTTCATGTCATTTGGAAGCAGGTCATGGGCAGCAACCATCTTTAGGTGAACGAGATCACTATGAAGGCCAACCATGAACCATCAATTGAGATACTTTGCTTCTTTGCTTCTAAGAGGAAGAGAGACAGAAACAAGTAGGGAAGGAAGGAGATGGAGAGAGAGAGAGAGAGACAGACAGACAGACAGAAAGTCATGCCCTTCCCAGGAGCACATTTCCTTGTTACCCAAGGCTGCTATACCACCCCTTGTATCAAAGTGATTCCTTTGGCATAAGGTTGATCCTTTCATCACTATGGTCCGTCTTGCCCCCCAGGACTCCTGCCTGCCCACAGGATCACTTTCCCCCATTTTCTCAAGGAGATCCCTGAAGCAGTTTTCCTTCTTGCACTATGATCCATGGCTACTACTTGTGTTTCACTCAGTGCTTGTGCTGATAAGGCCGCATCAATAAAAGCTCACATATATTAACCTCCAAACCTGTGTTGTATATCCAGAGCCTTCATCCATTATCAAATAAGAGATGTGTATAATTTTATTAGCCCTTGACCTTATAGTAAAGAACATGGCCTGTGGAACAATCCTTCTGTCATCCAAAGTCCCGTGTTCCTCTGATATAGATTAATAGGACGTTAGCATTATTTGCTGTAAATATCATTTCTTTCAGACTGCTAAAGATCCACCTTCCACCCCACCCCACACCCACTTCCTGATTCTATTACTTGGAAGGAAATCAGGTTGCCCTTTGCCAGAGGCTCACTTGTTCACTGCAAGTATTAGGACAAAGGGAGCATCAGAAGCATCATACGGGTATAAGAAGGTTCACTTGCAACATTGTCTTTTCTCCAAGTGCTACTCTCTGCAAAAGCCATGCCTTCCTTTCTTCATTCTGTCTCAAATGCAAACTGGTGCCATTGACACCATGTGCCATGGGGTGTCCATACCCTGGAGAAGGAAAGGGAAGAGTCTACTTTTCAAGATTTCCAAACCACTTTGTTCCTGTTCTTGTATTTCTGGCTGTCAGAGAAACTTCCAGGAAGCCGTAGGGCAGGTAGGATTGGTATTTAAAAGGCTTTTGAGTTTCCAGAGTTTGGTTCCAAATGGGACTTCCCTTCCCCCTCCCCCAATCCTGATCATACTTAATAATGAATACAAGTCACTGCTTTGATGGTAAAAGCTCTGAAGAGGGCAAGAAACAGGCTCTGATGCCTTCTTGGACAGGTTGGAGAAAACGGCACAGGGTGAGTCATGTACTCCAAATTTGCCTTCCTTTCGAATGAGCAGGGACAGAAAGTTCCCAGGAATGAGTTTGGAGGGCAGCAGGAACATCTACATTTTGACCTTAAAGGCTGCGCCTGGACTTAATTATGCTCCACGTTTGAACCATTTCAAACTCTTCCCCATTTACTAGTCAGTGCCAGATATGGTACCCTTCCCTTTTGCCATTATCCTCATACAGAAACTGGTCATCAGAGAAGTCAGGGGCAGTGCCCAGCACTGAGAGGAGCATCCAGCTTCCAGGGGCACCAAGAACCACCTTTGTACTGGTTTGGGTCATTTTGGAGGTTGAAAACAGACCCAAGTGCGGCTGATAATGGCACCTTTGCAGAAATAGTGTCTTGAAAACAGGGAAAAGGAATGAGCTTAATAAAGGAGTAGGTCAGACACTGTGCTAAGCACTTTACAATTTTAATTCATTTGGCCTTCACAACAGCCCTAGGAGGTAGATTCTGTTATTAACTGCATTTTACAGAAGAGGACACTGAAGTAGAGGTGAAGTGACTTGCCCAGGGTCACATAGCTAGTAAGTGTCTGAGGCTGGATCTGAACTGGGGTTTTCCTGATTCCAGGCTCAGCACTGTGCACTGTGGTGCTCCCTAGCTGCCCTACTGTGACACCTCATGGCATAACAAAGACTTTTTGAGATTGAGTAATTTTATTTAGTTGAGCATCAGGTGCAAAGAATAGCTTGCCCTACACATAGTTTCCTTGGGAGCTGGGGCACCTGCCCTCCAGAGAAGGCCAACTTCAACAATTACACCATGACCCTGGGAGAAGACAGAAGAGGGGAAGGGGCAGGGTTTGGAGGGGGCTTCCTGGGAGACTTGGTCACAGTAGATGGGACCTGGGTTTGGTGGCCTTGTGCCATGTGGTGTGGCTTGCAGGAATCAATGCCTCTAGATATGGGTGGAATTGGCTACTTTCAGCCCCTTTGGAGAAAGTTGTGGAGAAAGTAGTGGGAGAAGAGGGAACCACTTCAGCTGAATAGACAGAGAAGGAAAATAAATTGGAGATTTGGAGGGTTTTGGGCTCACAAAGAATTGGATTTTGGGAGAAGAAATTTGAGAGAAGTTGAGAAAATATTAAAGAGGACAATTTCCAAGTTCGTAGTTTAGATTGGGCTTCTCCCAGGAGAGGCTGAAGGAAAAGAAACAGGAGCAAGGGGAATCCTGGAGTCTGCAGGAGACTTAGGGAAGATGGAGGCATAAAGACCTGATAAGGAAGCCTCAAGAAGCCCAAAGAAATGGGAGCTGGTGAGGCAAGGCAGAAACAATAAAAAAAGAGGGAGGATGCCTCCTTTGCTTGTAGCAAGTGCACATTCATTACGCTTCTGCTACACCAGTTACTGTTGTCTGTGCTCCAAGAGAGGACTGATTCTCTTCGGGAAAAGGAGATGAAAGGACTCTAGGAATGCCTTGGGATTCTCCAGAGGGTGGGTGACCCAGTGCTCCTCATGGGCTTTGGTGAGGGGGAGAGACAGCTCTGTGGTGCTGAAGAAGGGGCAGGGGTGAAAAGCACTACAGAGAAGGAGGGCAAGGAAGAATGGCACTCCATACATGTGGAGCTCGACAATGGGCTTTTATTTCTTTTCAAGGAATTATTTTTATCCTTTTAAGGAATGATACAGGGAAGCCACAAAAGGGACCTGAAGAAGCAGAGCTAGTGCCTCCCTGCCCAGGGGCCCTGAGGCAGCCATTTGCTGATGGGCAACTGGAATGGAGAGGCCTAGTGCTATCTCAGGGCATGTCTCTCAAATAACAGAGCCTCAGAAGATTTAGGTCCCACACCTTCCCTATGGAGGCCAACAGAGCAAGAAAAGGTAGCAAAGAGCTGCAAGTGTATCAATGGAAGTGAAACCATTGCTTCAGCTTAGACAGGAGACAAGACACAACATGGATCCTCACATGCATTCATTCAGCCATTCCTTTGTTAATCCACTCATTTAGTTATTCCTACACTTGACAAACTTTTATTACATACCTACTGGAGATTATTTCATGGAGGTGAGAGTGGGATATGGGTTGACCTACAGGTCTACTAAGAGCTTTTCCAAGTCTAACCCTAACCCTAATTCATGTCCCATCCCAGCTCTAACCCTAACCCTATGCCTAACCCTGAAGCTGCTGAATACTGCCCAAGGAAGTACTAGGGCCATGCCAGTGGACCCCGTTGTGCATTGTCACCCAATCTCATCAAGGGCCTCTTGCTGAATCAAAAACTTTGTAGGTTACTTCCACTCACTGCTGAGATTGTTCCAAGCTTTCTTGTTTTTGGCCAAGAGCCCAACCTCAGTATCTCTCCACAGAGAAATTTGCCACTTACTTACTTAACTGAGAATATTGTGGTACTGCATTGTGGATCCTTTATCTCCTTCCTCCCTGGCCCAAGACATTCTAGATCTTTTCTCTCCCATCAATTCCTTACTCCAGTTTCTTAGGAGTAGGTAGCCTTTCTCTTTGTTCAATATCTGTTTCCCCTTGATCTCGTTTTCTATCCCTTTCAGGAGTTTGTCTTACTGTTCTCCTCCCATTCCCATTTTTCTAATTTTGATTTTCCTCCAATTTACTGCCTTCATTTTTCCTAATTGCCTGAAAAAAGCATAGATCTCCATCCTTACAGATCCCCCTTCTAGCTACTGTCCTAGATCTCTCTTCCCATTCACTGCCAACTTCCTAGAGAGAACTATCTCAACTAATTGTCTTTAATTCCTTACTACCCCCTCAATTCTCAACCCCTTGCAATCTGGCTTTCTGCCTCACCACTCTTCTTTAATATTATTCTCTTCATGGTCTCTTCACTGCTAATTCTGAAGTTCTTTTCTTAGTTTCTGGAATTTTCTCAGCAGTTTTTGACACTGTTGACTCCCTTTCTCCACCCCCAGATCCATTGCCAATTTTCTTTCTTCTCTTGTTAGATCCAATTCTCATCACATAATCAGGTGTGTCTTCCAAGGTTCTTCCCTGTGCCCCCTTCTCTCCTCTCTGGACTTTCTGGCTCTTGATGATCTTTTCCACTCCCACAAATTAAATTAGTGTCTTTATGCAAATGACACCCAAATCTCCATCTTCAGCCTTAATATCTTCCCTGGACTCCATTCTTGCATCATTGATCTATTGCAAGGCATCTCCAACTGGGTGTATCATGGGCCTCTGAAATGTCCAAAACAGAGCTATCTAAAACTGCTTCCCATTTCTGAGGAGGGGAGAACACCATCTTCTTTCCAGAGGGTCATCTTTGGCTCTTCACTCCCTCTCAGCCCTTGTATCTAGTCAGTCACTAAGCCCTTTTAATAATGATATCCACTCAAATGCCATATGAACATCTGTAAATGCTTTACATGTATTATCTCATTTGAAATGTACAACTCATTTGTGGGTAGTATAATGGCAAACACAGAAGTAGTTCACATCTTGTTTCAGCTATTGAATTAACACTTTTGTTTCAGTTCAAATTTCTTTTGAGCCTTGTATTAAGTCTATGAAGAAACAGAACACGTGAACCCCACAATTTGTAAATGTAGAACTCATGAACTTCTGCAACAGGAAGGGGAGGAGCTAATACATATAAAAGGAAGAGAACAAGCTGAGAAAGTAAAAACTGAGAAAAGGACTCTTGTGGTGGCAGAGTCAAGAAGGAGAAAACTTGTGGTATCCCAGCACTGTCTGCTCTGTCTGTGTTGATGTTTGTTTGTGATACTTTGTACAGAAGCCCTGGGACCTTACTGGAAGCCCTGAAATAGGATTTTCTGGTTGTCTGTTTACAGAAGTCCTGGAGGAGGGTTTTGGAGGTCCTGGGATTTTACTGATGATTTGTGCTGACCTCTTGGACCTTGTTTGTGGGTCTGTGTTGATTTCTATGTTGATAATTTGTGTTGAGTTCTCAGACATTGTTGGTGGGTCTGAGTTGATTTCACAGGCAGATAGTGAATTGATGAAGGTGATGGTGATGTGTATGAATATTATTGTGGCTCTTTCAAGCTTTGTCTTCCCAGAAACAGGAACTGTGAAGGACTTGAGGTGGACTGGACACTGTGAACTTCAATATAGAATGGGAACTGGATGAAGAACTGAACAAGGAGCTGGACAAGGAACTGGGAGCTGTCTGCCCTTGAACCCAGGTGGCAGTTGGAGCTGGAATCATGGAAGAGTAACCATGGAAACTGAGGGCCAGCCTTGAGTCAAGCTGAAGGAAGATTTTACTTGGATATTGTGTACTGACTGAGATTATGATTTACTGTGACTTAGGGCTGGGTGAAGAACTTTGACTTTTGAACTTTGTGATTGAATTAAGGATTTTGTGATTGACTAAATGATTGTACTTTGTTGAAAACTATTGTGCCCACTTTGGTAAAAACTGTGTGCCCATTTTAGTGATAAGTCCTTGTGGATGCTGTATTTTGATTTTCTGCACATGTTTTGCTCTGCTATGTTATGGAATAAATAGTGTTCGCTATACTGTGTAATCAGAACCTTAAAAGTTGTTCACAATAGAATTCTTCTGGAAAGCTGCTCATGCAGGGCATTACAGGTAGGCATGTATATTTCATATATGATAAAGCTGAGTTTTAAAAAGGTTCAGTGACTTTCCTACAGTCACACAGCTAAGTGAGCAAGTCACCAAAGTCTTCTTGACTGTAATCCCAGCATCCTATAGATTGTCATATTTCTCCTGTAACATTTCTCCCATAGATCACTGCACCCATCCATCCATCCACTCATCTATCTCTCCATCCATCCAACTAGAACAATACCTTCCTTTGAAATGGGCTTGGAGGTAAGGAGCCAAGGAGCCTGGGCTTCAGGAAGAGTTGGAGTGATTACAGTAGTGGTGGGGACTCTGAGAAGATAACATGGATATGCAGCACCCATCTCTATTTATGAGGCTAAAAGACAAATAAGTGAGGAGGTAGAATGGTGAAGTATCCTTTAATCACAGCCTTAAGGGAAGGGAATAAGGAGTTATATAATATCTACTGTGGACCAGGCACTGTGTTAAGCACTTTGTAAAATTATCTCGTTTGATTCTCTCAATAACCCCAAGAAGTAGGTCCAATTATTATCTCCATTTACAGTTGAGGAAATGGAGGCAGACAAGGTGAAGTGACTTGCCTAGGACCACATAGCTAGTAAGTGTCTGAGGCAGTATTTGAACTCAGGTCTTCCTGACTCTAGAACCAGAATTCTATACACTGCGTTTCAAAAACTTACAGACCAGAAGATGAGCTGAAATAATGGGCCCTCATATGTAATTTGAGATTCTTTCATTTCAAAAGGACATCATGAAATCCCTTTTCAGGTCATCCCTTGGACCTTAATGATTCCATGGTTCCTGGAACCAACACTGGGGAAGTAAAAGTTGGATTGGTTGGAGATAGGAGGGAAGTCTTAGGCTGAGATCCCAAATTTCAGGCAATCATTTGTTGTTCTGGGCTCTGAAAGAAACACCTGGAAAACATATCCTTGGATGGGAGGTGGGAAGGGAAATTGGTGGCTTTTGTTTTCTTTTTTTTCCTTTGCTCTAAAATCACAAATATAGCAATGAATTTCATCAGCCTTGGAGCTCTGGGATCCACAGAGCTCAGCTTGATGGAGAGGCTGCTGTGAACACACTGCATCTGTCATGGTGCTGACTCTGGAGTTGAAACCTGTCCCAGTTTATGCTCCCACACAGAGTTTATCTAGGTGATGATAGGAAAGCCAAAAATTCCAAGTGGCTTGGGATTGCCGGTGTCCATCCTCTGCTGATCCAAGCCAGGGGCCTCTCATACTGGGAAATCATGCAAAAAGAGGATGCAAGGGATAGCTTGACCACTATCTGTCCAGTGGGTCCAGCAATATAGAATTCTTGAGTGAACAGGGATCAAGTGGAAGCTACCTTTTTCCTAGCTCTGCTCAGCCACTGTAGAGGAACTGTTGGAAAACTGCAACCAACATATTGACCTTATTAGTCTTGGACTTCTTCTCTACCAGGAATCACTTCATAATATGCTCAGGTGACGGGGAGAGGTTCTGAATTACTGAATTATCAAAGTCAAAGAGATGTGGTATATTTTAATTAGCCATTTAAAATACGGGCTTGGATGAATTGAATCAAACCTAAACACTGAATACCATTAAAGAATGATATTTTTCAGTTCCAACAAGGAACTCTGAAATTGCTATAGAATTCCCCCAATCTCCTCTTTGGCTGGGACTCTGGGACCAGCTAGCTTGTCACTCTCTCCTGTCACACAGAAAATTGTTTGCCACATCCTTTGGAGGTTAGTATTTAGTCTCTACCTTAGTATCTGCAAATGTGGGTATCTGCTTAACCTCTTCCACTCTGGGTCAGTAATAATTATTAGGAAGTTTTGTTTTCTTTTTTTTCTGTACATGGAGCTGAACTGTGACTATAATTTTCACTGCCTACTTTCTATTCTCACTAGGGCCAAGCATAAGAAGACCTTTCCTTCTTTTCCATGTGACAGATTTAGAATACAAAACTGAAGCCCAGAGAGGTAGCCTGGCTTCTTTAAGGCATACAGATAGCCTTCTGGAGGCATATATATGGGAGAATGGACATATTCTGGCATTGAAGTTTACAGTGGATGCCAGGTAGTGCTGTGGGCTGGAATCAGATATTAGTGACTTGTTGACCAACAGCTGTAGGATTTATAACTGGGGTGGGGGATGGTTGTCCTGGAAAGCAGAGAGAAGGTGGCAGCCCCTGGTTGTCAAGGTCGCTGGTAAGAAAAAATACAAAGAAATAAGAGTAATATCAGTGGTCCACATGAACCAAAGAAGATATAACCAGAATCTAAAGGCACTGGACTGAGTAAAGTTATCCAAGGTATGCTAGTCAGCAATGAATTTAGCATCTGAGGTTAGATGGGGGAAGCCCCGTGAATGTGTACAGTGTGATGCTAGGCTTACTTTAATGGTCAAAAGCTCCAGTCCTCTCTAATGGGCAGGATGCACTGACAGACAATGGAAGTCATCCACTGAAACTTTCTGGCATGCCATGAAGAAGTATCATCTTTCTGATGTGAGTTCCCTGAGCACAGGGATTCTTTCCTTCCTTTTCTTCATATCCTGTCCCTTTTCTCTCTCTTTGCCTTTCCTCTCATTCCTCTCCCTCCTTGTCTTTTCTTTTTTATCTTTGTATTCTCAGCAATCACCACAGGGCCTCTTCACCTTGTCATTGTTTAGTCTTTTGTTCTCAAAGGAAACCAAGACATCAGAGAGGTGATGACCTGACATACAAGTGAAATGGATTTAAGTGAGGCAAGGCTGGGCAAGGTCACTGGCCTCACTTTCACCTCCAGAGTCATCCCTGTGCAGTGGCCGGCTATGGATCAGGACAACTGGAGATGGCCCAGGATGCAGTGGGGGCCTTGGCCTTTTCCAGGTAAGGTCTTTAATGGTTCTCAGTTTGACTGAGGCAACACCTATTCACCTATAGTACATTCTTAATGAATGTTTATTGGAATGATTTGAAAAAAGGAAGGTCCTGGTTGAAGGTAGACCTTGAATGTTAATAGACTGCAGATAAAACATGGAGGTCAACCTAGGCTTTCAATGTAGGCTTCTGGGACCTCTCCATTGTCTCTACTTAAGAACTTCTTGGAAACTTGGAGTAAATTGACCTAGAAGAGGAGGATGCCTAATGTTAAAATCCATCTCCCCTTGAGCATTCTGCTCTGAAATAATCCAAATCTCCTCCTGTTCCCCTCCATGGGATTCCTTAAGTTGGCATCTCTTAACTGTAGCCTCTGCAGCTCCCTTCCAGGACCATGTAATGTTAGTGGAATTTAAAATCTTCTCCCACCCATCAATAGGCCTCAGGTGGAGCCCATTAAAGGAACCTTGCTTAGGGGAGGCTTGCTCACAGAGAAGGCTTTCACACCTTTTGATAATTTCTAATTAGGCACTGAGTCACAAGGGTTGTGATGCCTTCTGGCTCTGAGAAGTGCATATAGGGGTGGCTAGGTGGTGCAATAAATAGAGCACCGGCCTTGGAGTCAGGAGGACCTGAGTTCAAATCCGGCCTCAGACACTTAACACAAAAACTAGCCATGTGACCTTGGGCAAGTCACTTAACCCCAACTGCCCTCTAAAAAAAAGCAAAAATAAAAAAAATAAAATAATAGAAGTGCATATATACTTGGAGTTGGTATTTTGCTTTGGGGGCTTGCTTATGAGAAAGATCTTGTGATTCCCTGGTGAAGATTCTGAGTGATTCTCTGTCCAGAGGTCCCTGCCTACTCAGGTGTGAAGGCTCTTTTGATCTAGGGATGTTTGCAAAGTGCATGGCTGAATCGGGCAGAGCCCTGTCTGTTGGCCTGTTTTTCTCTGCTTGTATTTTCTCTGAAGTTCAGGGTACTGACTTTTGCCCTGAAGTAGTGAATGTAATTAAAAAATATTGTTGACCCCTTAACAGTTCTCTTTTCTAGTAAAGCATATGTAAGAACCTGTGCTAGCAGTCATCCTGGGGAGGCCAGTAAGGTCGCCACTATCACTCATCTCTGGTGAATATAGATGGCTGTGCTGATCTGCAGGGATGGCCGTGAGCAGCTTTGGGAAATGTTCAGTTCCCTCTGCTTCCATTCACTCTTCTTCACAAAATTTCTACGTGGGAAAACTGGGCTGGAGAAAAGCAAGGAAGGTCTAGAAGCTGGGGCAGCAAGGTGGCAGAGTGGATGGAACACTGGATCTGGAGTCAGGAAGGCACTCTCACTAGACATCTCCAGGGCTGTCAGGCAGCCCTGTCACGGCATTGCCTCTGGTTCTCCTCCCCCAGGATCCTGTCCACCTTCAACACTGACCTTCCTAAACTTTGGTGCCTTGAAAGGAACACAAGCCTCCAGCATAATTATACCAGGGCCAAGGACAAATGGACTACTGTTACCACTCCACCCCACAGACACTCTCCTACTTTGGTGGTCCTCCTGTCTGACTCTTTGTTTCATTTTATTTTCTGTCTCTAACTCCTGCCCACTAAGTATGAACATTGCCCTGAGCCATTTCTTATCCTATTCTTTCTCTGTGCTTTCTGTCTATATACTCATTGCCACAGGTCAAATTTCTATTTCAGTTTTCTTCCTATCATCTATCTATCTATCTATCTATCTATCTATCTATCTATCTATCTATCTATCTATCTATCTATCTATCTATCTACCCACCCATCCATTCATTGGTCTCCCTAGCTCCTAAATCCATGTATCTAGCCATACTCTTTTTCTTCAGCTTTGCTCCATCTACTTCTTGAGGGTCTCTACCATTATGAGCCCTCAATGCCTCAAACCTTACACATCCAAAAAAGAAGCTCATTATATTTTCCACCAAACCCTGCCCTCCTCCAAATGTCCCATTTCTGTTGGAAAAAAAGCTAGCTATTTCTCTTTTCACCCAGGTGCATTCCAGTTGTCTAGGGTTCCATGGTTCAAAACCTTGGGTCTTCAGTCATCCTTTCCCTCAACCCCTATGTCCAACAAATTGCTAAGTCTTGTGTCCCTTCCCTTCTCTCTCTTGTGTCACAGACTCTGAGTCCAAGCCTTATCACCTAAGGCAATAACAAGAGTCTAGGTCTCATGCTGGGTGTTCATCAAAGATCAAATGTGATAGATGGGATGAAACTTGAGTCCTTCTGAGGAGGAGAGAGTGAAGTGAAGAATGGCTGGATCACAGACTTAGATGTAGTGGGCAACTGAGGCCCATGGCTCCAAAATTGACTTTTCACTGTTCAACCCTCTGGGGTTATGTTATGAGAAAAGCAGTGATCAGGAAAAGTCATCTGCTGAGAGCATCTTTTCAGTGAAGACACTCCCCAGGCCTCCACTACAGTGACTCTGACTCTCCCAGCTAAAGGTAGGGGTCTTTGAAAAGGAACTTTGGTCCAAAGTCCCACTTGGAGATATGTTGGGCCATTGAGTCAAGGTGCTTTTTTTGAGTTATCACTGAGTATAACAGGAAGCTGGGGTGGAAGAATGAGCAGTGATGGGTGGTGTTAGATTAAAAGGGCTCTGTGTTCACTTAAGGTTGACCCTTGTCCCCCAAAGCTCCATCTTTTCTCCCACTTGCCTTAAGGAACTGCCTCCTCCCTCTCTCAATGCATCTCCTTATTCCTGAGAAGGCATAATAAGAAGGCATCTCTTGCATCATGTTCCTGGAGTCCTTGTGCTGTCCTTTGTCACTGGAATGCCTCAGTTAAAGACCTGGGAAAGACAGAAAAAGTGACCTTCATGTGCAGGAGCTACACCTTTGTGGGGTTGGGAGGATAGATTAGAGGGGCAGAATGAAACATATATTTCAGATCCAGCCAAAGGGTTGATTTGCTTTGTTTGCCTCTATTATTTGTTACAAAGGAGGGTACTTTTGGTGGGTAGTAGATAGTGATGAGTGGGTGGTGGGTAAAGATAACAAAAGACAGAGACAGGGGCATCAATAAGGCATTTAAAATACACAGAAGGAAACAGTTTCAGAAGAGGACACAAACAGGGCCAAGTTGTCTCTCTTTTGCTGAATTTAATGCTTTTAAAATCTGTGTATGATGAAGTTTCAGTGATTCCTAGCTTTTCTTCTTTGTGTACTGAAATGTTTATGGTTCCTGGTGATGGGCATAATTAAAAGATAGAATTTAACAGAGGGCTTATAAGTATACCATCCTTCTCTGTGGAGATGAAAGACATAAACTCACCCTAATTGAAATGTGCTATCTATTCATTTTGTATGAATTCTGTACATGGAGTGTGGACCTTATTTAGCCACATTGGTTCCCAGGGATAAGAGGAGGGACTCTGGGTCAGGGAAGGCCTGAATTAGAGACTTGGTCTTACCCTTGTTCATGCTCAATCCTTTCTGTTCTGATCTCCAGCCTCCTCCCCAGGGAAGAGTCTTCAGGGACACATTACTTTTGAAGGTCACAGATGGCAAGGTATTGGAGCTATCATTTTCAGCTTATCCTAATCCCTGTTTTTCATTTTCCTAGTCTTGTTTTTGATAGATGCTGACAAGTTAAGTCCCATATCAAAGACTCAACATTCAGAGGAGCTCAGGGAGTTTCTAGTTTTCAAGGATGTATCTCTACATCCTAGTGACTCATGAAGTTGGGGAAATTGAGCCTGGAATCATATTACTCCAATGTTCCTCTTTCCTTACTGGTTCCAAAGAAGATATAGGAAGAGCATTTTTAGATGTCACCACAAAGATATGGCAAAGTGAATTGTTCACACATGACAGAGATGAGGAGAATATTGATATTCTTGTCATCAAGGATAGATAAATAGATGAGAAACATGACAAGAAAAGACAGACAGGTAAGACAGAGATAGGCAGACAGACCATAAGTTCAAGGGAAAGGTGAGCAAGAGTTTGCAGCCCTGGGTGGGAAGCCTGTGATGCTCTCATGCCCTGTTTCCACTTTGGCGACTGTGCCTGAGCATGCCTGAAGGTGGGAAGCTCTGCCTCTATGACCTTCTGAGCACTCAGGATTAAATAATGATGCATTTGTGCCTAGCTGAGCCCCAATATTCAGCTGCTGGATGATCCCTGTGATACTAACTCAGAGGCTCTGGAGACCCTTCAGAAGTCCCACTGGTTGTTAACAGTGGCTAGTGACTGCCACTGCAATTCTTCCCTCCTGGCTGGGTCTTCCACTTGGGGCATGGGCCCTGGCACAAGGAGCTGTGGAGCCTTGGGCTGTTGTTTCTTTATTATCAGTCACTCCCCTATGCACGCCCTGGCCCATGTGTGGATGTTTTCTTTTGTCCCAGTCAGCAGGGAGGCAGTCAAGGCCCATGGGGCCAAACCGGTCCAGTAGCATACACCCTCACTGGCTTTGTGAGACTGTGGAATAAGAAACTGCAATATCTTTGAATTATGCATCTCTAATATTGGTTTTCCTGTTTCCCAGGGAACATTATTGCAACAACAGTCTTTTTTTAATAAAAGAAAGCCATCCATTATAGGAACTCCCCCACCCACAAAAAAAAGCAACCAAGAAAAGCAAGAAAAAACCCCAAAGAACAGAACATAAAACAACCCAAACATTGCTTAAAACCAAATCATATTTTTAAGCATGAAAAAGTGAGTCTCCTTGAATTGGTGACAGCAGCTGTGAGAGGCAGGGGATCAGCCATGACTCATACCTAATGGGGAGTTAGGAGAGTTAGGGGAGTGCTGGCAAATGTGGCCTCATTACAAGAGGGGACCAGGCTCAGGCATCTTGCACCAACGAGAAGCCAGTTTTTAGAGGAACGTCGTTCATATTGTTGATTTTCCCAAAGTTCTGACTTTCAAATTTAGATGATTCCACTTCATTCCCACTCAGAGGCTGCCTCAGGAATTGGGCAACACAATCCAGAGGGTGCAGCCCCAGTGATGACCACTCCATTCACTTCAGCAAACACTGGACAGGAAATTCTTTCCTCAGACTTATCTGATTTCTTTGCCAAGGATCTTGACGTAGAGGAGTCTCTTGGCCCATCAGGACAGAAGCTTTAGAATGTGGAGCTTGGAAGAGCAAAGTGTCTGGCTTGTCATGTCCTCCATCATACCTGGAGGCTCTACTTGGTGGGTACATTTATGAAGACAGTAATTGACCACGAGTAGGTAAAATGGAGGATGTGACCAGGAACTATGGATTCATTCATTCATCTAGAATATATTAAATACCAATTAGTGCAAAGCACAAAACATGAATGAAGATCTACTTTGACTCTCCCAGAGTTAACATGCTGGGGGTGAGATATCTATACAAGTAACTCCAACACAAATCCAGCTGAGCCAGGTCCCAGGAAGTTGGCCATTGAGGGATGAATTGTTTGGCTGAGATAGAAATGTGGGGTGATAGCACTTACATGGGATACAATGGCAATAAATGAAAACAGAAAGCTCCAAAGTGGTCTTCAGTTCCTGAATAGATCCTCTTTCTTTGGTGACAAAGACAGAATGGGGGTGGGAAGGGAGGGGACAGAGGGCATGCAGTTCTTAGGTTATCTATCAATGTTATTTAGTCTGTTTCTTGTTGAAATGTAGTATCTTAAAGATGGCAGTGTAGGAGGAGGAAAATGCTGCAGCTTGCACATAGCCACCTCAAATACCCATAAAATATGACTCTAAACAAATTTTAGAGGTCCAAAAATCACACAAAAATACAGAAAAATACATCTCCCACTGAAGTCAGCTCAGCAAGTGGGAGAGGAAGGGCTCATTGCAACACTCTGGGCCTGAAACCAACCCAGCATGAAACTGTGGCTTGGCCCAGGGTGACTAGGATGAGCTGCAGCTGGAGCCTTCAGGAGTGTAGATCAGTGGCAACTGTGGCAGATTCCAGAATTATGAAGCCATAAGAAACAAGGACAAAATGAAAGGTCAGTGTAACTCAGCTAAATTTGGGGGAGAAAAGCAGTCTGGCTGAACTGCCTCCAGGGGAAGGAGGTGGCAGAAGCGGTGGCTCTGGAGCTGCCTCTGCATGGCTGCTTCAGAGCTCTTGGCCTGCAGACTGCAGGGAGGCCAAGCGATCTTTCAGAGGCTAAGTGCTCTTGCATTGAGTGTCCTGGATCTGGATTGTGGTCTTAGGTGGTGGTCCTGGGGTGTGTTTTCAGTGAGCCAAAGTTGGTGGGGACTGCAGCAGCCTCTTACTAGCTCTGGCAGCTGTGAAAATCCCAGCAATTTGGGACATAGCTTTCCCCTCTGGAAGCAGAGTTCCACAGAGCTAAAATGTCAAGTAATTAACTGGCTACATGAGCAGACAAAGGAAGCAAAGTAAGAACAGCAATTGAACTCTAGAATCCTTTTTTTGGGGACAAAAATTATCAAAGCATGGAATGGGAGGAAGACAACACAGTCAGATCTCCCACACCAAAAGCTTCTGAGAAACATGAAGACTGCCTACAAGCCATAGATGAGCTTGAGAAGGATTTTGAAAACCAGATAAGAGAAGTGGAGGAAAAATTGGGAAGGGAATTGAGAAGGATGCAAGAAAATCATGAAAAGAGAGTCACTCTGACTGAAGAAAATGACACCTTAAAAATAAATTAATTCAAATGGCAAAAGAGGCCCAAAAAGCCAATGAGGAGAAGAACGCCTTAGAAAGTCAAATTTGCCAGATGGATAAAGAATCTTAAAAGCTTTCTGAAGAGAATAACTCCTTCAGAATTAGAGTGGAGCAAATGGAAGCAAATGACTTTATGAGAAATCATGATACTATTAAACAGATCCAAACAAATGAAAAAAATAGCAGGCAATGTGAAATATCTCCTTGAAAAAATCACTTACCTGGAAAATAGATCCAGGAGAGACAATTTAAAAATTATTG
>CM053599.1:1004206-1034238 GCA_028646575.1 Pseudocheirus occidentalis
GTAACCTAAAAGTGAACAAACAAGTTAATTTAAAAATAATAATAATAAAAGAAAAAAAAGAAAAAAGAAAGGGGGAAAGGAAATTGAAATAAATATCTGTTTAAATAAAAAAAATATCAAGGCAAAAAAAAAGAAACAGAACTTGTGAAACCCACAGTGGGAGAGATTTGCAGAAGACAGGAACAAAAAGAACTTAAGATGTGGGTGAAACAGGGAGGAACTAATGACCAGATAAAAAGCTGAGCACAAGGTACAAGGAAGCAGGATTGAAAAGGGAACACTTGTGGTAGATGGCACTCTGTCTATTCTGTCTGTGTTGACTTTTTTTTGTAATACTTTGTACAGAAGTCCTGGCACCTTACTGGAAGCCCTGAAAGAGGATTTTCTTGTTGCCTGTTTACAGAAGTCCTGGGATTATACTAATGATTTGTGTTGAGTTCTCAGACTTTGTTCATGGGTCTGTGTTGATTTCACAGGTAGAAAGTGAATTGATGATGGTGCTACCAACATATATGAATGTTGTTTTGGCTCTGTTGAGTTTTGTCTTCCTAGAAACAGAAACTGTGAAGAAATTGAGGTGGACTGGAAACTGTGAGCTTCAGTATGGAATGGGAGCTGGATAAGGAGCTGGATGAGGAGCTGAGAACTGCCTACCTTTGAATCCATGTGACAGTTGGGTAAATTCAGGCAAAAGCTGGGACCATGGAAGACGAACCATGGAATCTGAGAACCAGTCTTGAGTCAAAATGAAAAGACCTCTTCGTGGGTACTTAGTGCTAACTGAGAAGACAATGACGTACTGTGGCGTAGGGGTGGAAGAATCTTATACTCTGTAGGTAAAGATGATGGGAAACTAATCTCCAATCAAGAAGAAAGAAGACTTTTTGACTGAGAGATTAAGGTAATTTGACCTAGGGATGGAGATTTTTGATCTTTGTACTTTGTGTCCCTTAAGGAGGCTTGCTCCTTAAGGATAATTGAGTTAAGGACTTACTGAATGATATTTTTTGTTTAAAACTATGTTGCTATTTTGGTGAAAACTATGTGGCCACTTTAGTGATAAGTTGTTATGTTACAACATTGTGAATGCTATACTCTGGATTCTGCAAATGTTTCCCTTTAGTTTACTGCTGAATAAATAGAGAGTTCATTATAAAAAAAAAGACAGGAGAAAGAAATTAAAAGTATAAATATTGGCAAAGAGACATTATCCCTATTTACAGATGATATGATGGCTTACCTATAAACTGCCTTAAAATCAGCACAGAACCTAATTGAGATGATTAATGGTTTCAATAAATAAGCAAGATACAAAAGAAATTCACAAAAAAATCGTGAGTTTTTTCAATACAGTACTAATAAAAGGCAGGAGAAAATGATTGAAAGAAAACTTCTATTTGCAATAACTATCAAATGCATCAAATATGTAAAAATAAACCTACCAAGCAGATTTGAGATTTGTCTAAATATAAAGCTGTCTTTACAGAAATAAAAGAATATGGGGATCTGGAGAGTCCCATAGCCTTTCATATTTATGTCATGTAAATATAAAAGGCATTAAGAGAAGGCCTATGTTAAACAAAAAGCTTCATTCTATAGTAATCAAACTATCTAGCAGATATGTTATGGAAGTAAACAAGCCAATAGTGAAATTCATTTGGGGAATCACAAAGTTAAGACTCTCCAGGGAAATTGTAAGGTCCTTTACATGAACTGATGCTGAGTGAAGTGAGCAGAAGCAGGAGAACATTGTACACAGTAACAGCAACATTGTAACAATGATCAGCTGTGAATGACTTATGTGAACTGATGCTGAGTGAAGTGAGCAGAAGCAGGAGAACATTGTAGGCAGCAACAGCCATAGTGTGATGATCACCTATGACAGACTCAGCTCTTCTCAGCAATGAGATGATCCAAGATGATCCCAAGAGCCTCAGGATGGAAAATGCATTCTGCCTCCAGAGGAGTCTGAGTGCAAAATGCAGCAGACTGTTTTCACTTTTTTGTTGTTTGGTGGGGGGGGGGGGTTCTTTCTTGTAGTTTTTCCCTTGTGTTCTATTTCTTCTTTCACAACATGACTAATGTGGGAATAGTTTAACATGATTGTACATGTATAACCTGTATCAGATTGTTTGTTGTCTTGGGGATGGAGGGGGGAAGGTAGAGAAATGTGGAACTTCAATCTTACAAAAATGAATGTTGGAAACTGTCTTTACATATGATTAGAAAAAATAAAATACTATTAAGGGGAAAAAGGAATGTGGGTCTTCAATAGCAGCTCTCAAGCTATTACATGAAGTAGGAGCCATGCAGACTGGCATTCTCCTCAAAAATGGGAAAAACTCATCAGAGGAAAAGACAAGTAGAGCTGGGGATATACGGTAATAGTAGTTATGCAAAGTTGAAATGTACCCTCATCTAATTAACAAACATTAATTAAGCACCTACTTTGTGCTAGGCATGGCACTTGTCCCAGGTGCTGGAATAATCCAGTGCATTCTCTAAAAACAACCCCTAAATCAACATGTATCTGTGTGTATATACAGACACACACATATAAACAATCCACAAATCATGAATCAATATGTGTATGTGTGCCTAAACACAGACATGTACATAAACACATGTGTATATGAACACATACATGTATGCACACATACTCCAGATAGCCTCTGGCCATACAAAACTGCCTCCTTCTTAGACCTCCCCCCTGATCTGTCATTCTAGGATTTGTCGCATGCACATTTCCCCACTGCCTTCTCCAAGGCATCAGACAGGTCCTGCACTGTTATGCTCCCTAGATACCAAGTGGGGTGCAGTCTCTGGTCTATCTCTGGATGTGAGCCCATGAAATTCAGATTAAGCTAAAGCTTAAGAGGCGTTCTTGAGTGCAGCAATTTCTCTGCATGGGTATGATGATGAGAGAGAGGATGTAATCCACTGTAACCTTCCAAGACCTCAATATCCCTCAGCACTGAGAGATGGAAAGAATGTACACCTCAGTCCACCCAACCCCTTCCTCTTTTTTCAGAAAGAATACAGGGAGAGAGGGTGGCTTGCTGCACAGTTCTGCTGCATGGGCTCCAGCACTCTTTTTGTTAGAACTTTTGCTGTTAAACTTGTAAACTCTGATTTTATTTTCCAGCCATTTCTTCCATGGAGACAAATTACATTAAAACGTGTGTGTGTCTGTGTGTGTGTGTGTGTGAGAGAGAGAGAGGGGGGGGCAGACAGGCAGACAGAGACAAAGAGAGACAGAGAGGAGAGAGAAAAAGAAAGAGAGAGACAGAGGGAAGAGACAGAAACAGAGAGACACAGATGCAGAGAGAGAGACAGACAGAGAGGAGAGAGAGAGAGAGAGAGAGAGAGAGAGAGAGAGAGAGAGAGAGAGAGAGAGAGAGAGAGAGAGCACGGCGTGGAGAGAGGGGAGAGACACTATTTTTAGTCTACATTGGGAATGTGGTGATAGATGCTTCTGCTGTCAACCCGCTTTTCAAATGGATGGAGCAGCACACTGGAACTCATAAATATTTAAGAGGGCTAAATAATTATCCTGAGCTCCTTTCCACTGTGTTTTTAAACTTGTTTTTTCCATGAGGAGCCAAGAAGCATTTGCTTTTTGTGGACCGCCCAGACAGAATTATTGCACTTGACGATTTCTCCCTCCTTGATTCGCGGGGTTGCTGCCGCACCCATCCCCCATTCCCACCCTGCTCCTCTCTCTGCTTCCCTTTATTCATTGTAAATCCATGCTGCTAACGTGGCAGGCTTGCCAAAATAGCTCTGTCAGAGGTTTCTCTGGATCTGGGATCAGATGACCTCCAAAGGTCATCACCCAGCAAGGCTTGGACCATCACGATCATAAAAAGTGAACTTCCATATAGACTTTCACCAAGTTAGCCAAGAAACATGTGACAAGGTTGGGATAATAAAATCTCACCTACCCAGGCTAGGCAGTAAATGAGCTGTTCTCCATAACCAAGTGTCCTATTAATTCCCCTATTCTAATTCTGTTATGGGCTTATTAGAACTGTATATAAAATAAGAGTGAATAGACTCTGAGTGACAGGCTCTAATGCTCTCCAATGACTAATGGCCTCAGTGACTTTTTTTATTCTGGCTGCTCTGAGGCCTTGGAAGCTTCTCTTTGGTACCCAGTTATTCTCCATATAGGTTAGGTATACAGATAATAGAGATCAGGAAATGAAGTGCAGGTCGCAGGACTTTGCTTTCCTGTACAGTGTATTGATGGGGCACAGAACAAGTCCACCAGTCTCTAAAGATGCCCCCAAGCTAAGAGTCCCACCTAGCAGCAGGCATGAGAAGCTTAGGGATGGCTGATTGAGCAAATCCTTATCTGAAAGTCACAAGCAACAAGTTGGGCATTAACAGCAGCCAAGGTTGGTATGTGAGAGCCCTGGTATGCTCAGGACAAATGGCCCAGAGTGTCATGATGGCTTTGGCAATGCCTTGTCCTCTTGATAACTCCCCTTTGCTTTAAATCAGCTCTTTCCCAAGTCTTTAAGTCTTTTTGAGAAGTATGTATGAAGTATTTACTTAGTTCTGAGCACTGTACTGAGCACAGAAGCAAAAAAAAATCCCTGCCTTCAAGGGCTTTATAATCTAAAAGTTAATGTTGCCTGGTCAAAGATTAGATAACAATTAGCAAGACCTCAAAACTTAACTAATTAATTGTTAATTGATACAAAAAAATGTTAACTCTACATGCCAAACACTGTTCCAAGCTCTGGGACCAAAAATACAGAAATGAGGCACCTGCTACAATAGGAGATGGCACATAGAAGGGAGTGAGGTTTGCTCAGGGGAGGCCCAGAAATGGTGCCAGGAGTAATTGGATTTACTGTACACACCACGAAGAAGCTTCCAGAAGCCCCACAGCTCTGTTCCTTACAGGGATGCCTAGCCAACCTTCTACCATGTCAAGGGACTGGCCTGCTCCCCTCCAGGTCACACCTGGGTATTTTATGTCTTTTGTAGGTTGAGCTGCAAACCAGAGGTCAGAGGGGTACAGGGTCCAAGAAAACTTGGAGAGGGGGCATTTCAGTGTCTTTCCCATCACAACATATACTAGCTGCCTCCTCTCTCCACTTAGGCCTGCACAGGGCCAGTCCTGATGACAGGATTTTGAGTGTTGAAAATCAAGGATGGATATTAATTCTGTGCCTTTAATTGGTTTGATTAAAGAGGTCAGGTTCTCACTGGAAGGGAGTTCAGTACAAGAATGGGAGAGATACTGGCAGGGGAGGACAGGAAGGAGAAGCAGAATAGACCTTGGTCTCAAAGACTAGAGCTATGCTGAAGGGGGCTGCTTCAATGCAGCCTGGAGGAGCATGGGTTGTGATGTGTCTCCCTAGGATCTCCTAGTCTGAGGAATGCCAAAAAAATTCACTGGTTCCTCAGAGGCCCAGATCCTTCTTGGGGAAGATGAAGGAGGATCCTTCCTCCCATGAAAGCCAAGTCATTTGCAAGGCTCTGTAACTTCTCCTGACTCTACGTAGCCTGGTGGTGGAGTTCATGGGAGCTGGAAGCCTGAAGAGCCATGGAAGAGAGGACATCAGGGGGCGTCTGTGAATGGGCCAAGGTTGTGTGAAGAGAAGACTGGAAAAGCAGAAAGCCCGTGGCTGCTGCTAGCTCTCTGGGCTTGAATCTGCCTTCTCTGGTTCACTGAGGCAGCCTGGCTCCAAAGAGGGCTGGACTCTGCTGTTTGTGATGCTGAGAAGCATGAAACAAGCATTGTAGTGCTGACTGTCTGCCATGTAGTGTTCTAAGGCCTTCACAGGTGTCTCATCTGATCCTCAGTTATATGGCAAATGCTATTCTCCACGTTGTACAGCTGAGGATACTGAGGGTGGGAGAGTTTAAGTAACTTATTCTTTGGTCATACAGCTATTAAGTATCTGAGGTTAGATTTGAACTTGGCTCTTTCTGACTCCAGTCCTGGGGCTCTATCCCACAAGCCACCTAGATGTCATACCATGCCACCAGATGATTCTTTTTTGCCTTCTTTGGTAAGTCCCCTCACCATCTGAACCTCAGTTTCCTCCAATCAAAGGAGGGATTCAAACCTTCATGTTTGAGCCACTTCTAACTGGGTAGCTATGCCTCTGATCTCCCAGCTTCACTGCTGGGAAAGGCTTCTGGCCAGTGCCCTGTGCCCTTTTCCTGTGCCTTATGCACTGATATCCTGTCAAAGACTGTCATGACTCAGGATGTCTATTACTCTAGCCATAATCCAACCTGCCCATGATCCAGCCAGGCCAAGACAGAGGCATCATTGATTGATAATTGGGAAAGAACCTTGGAGGTCATGTCGTGCAAGAACTTCCTTTTCCAGTTGAGAAGTTCCAGGCAAGGCCCAGACAAGTGAAGGGGCCTGCCCGAGATTCCACAGCAGTAAGCTGTAAAGTCAGGGTTCCCCCCCCCGCCAAGATATGGGAGGACATGGAGAGGCAGGAAGATCCTAGATGCTCCCCATAGCTCAAGACTGCTTCCTTGCCATTCATTCACCTCTGCCTATCAGTGGTTTCTTCCACATGCATGAACTTCAAAAGTTTGGAAGGAGAATGTTTTGTCTTTACTGTGTTCAGAGAACTTTCTTGTTTTTGCATTTGCTGAATAGCCCCATGTTCAGAAAGAGTCTCTAAGGAAGGGCTGAACCAGATGACTGGAAGCTCTTGTAGTGTAGGAAGGCCCCTATCAGGGCAGATGAGCGTATTCAGGGCAATGCAAAGGGAACAGAAGTAGGCTGAATCCAAAAAGCACTCCATGTGGGGAGTTGGGCTTTAAATCTGCAATTCTCCATTGCCCAAAGCCAGCCACATAACCAGCTCCTGAAAGGTCAAAAGTGTTGGTATCTGAATTCAGCAGTCGTGCAAAGCGTGGGGGGGGGGGGGGAGAGGGGGAAGTGGTGAAGCACTCCAAGGGCTAGAAAGCTCCTTCTAAGCCCCAGATCCCTTTGCACCTCTGGGGAGCTCCTCTATTCAACCCAGGAAACTAGAGCCTTCCCAAGGCTTGGAATGGGGCTGGACAAGAATCAGTGCACCCTCTCCCTCTGAAAGTGGAGACGGCAAGTGCTGAATGTGGTAGCACTGCCTTCCCTTTCCCTCCCAAATTCATTCATATGTCCACTCACCCTACCCCTAATAAGGAGTCTCCCCTTCACCCCATCTCCTGGCCCCGGTCTGCCTGCCCTTCCAGAACTGGCTTTAGCATAGCTCCCTTCATCCAGGTCCAGGATGAAACCTTTTCTTCCAACTCCTCTACTCCCTGCTGATCCCACTGATGCCACTCCTCAGATGCATCACTTTCTCTGATTATCTTGAATCCTGGAGAGGTTGGGGCCATGGTGACCACAGCCTGGACTTAGAAGTAGGGAAGCCCTTTGTCCAAAGCCCAACTTTGACCTTTATTCATCGTCTGACCTCGAGCTTCACTTCTCTTCTTTATCCAGTGGGGCACAACACTCTCACACTGGCCTGTGGAAAGGTTTACTTGAGACCATGCCCATTGCTCTCAGCTAACTCAGAACAGCCTTACAAATAATATCAGGTATTCTTTTGTATCTCCTCTCTAATTGGTCCACTTGTTCACGTGTTTAAGTCTTGATTTTCCATCTAGACTAGAGGCTCATGGAAAGCAGAAACCCCTTGACGCTCAACTCTGGATTATACCTTGTCCAGAGGTGGCTGAGTGGCAGGGACTTAGGAAGTAGTGACTAATGTCACTTAACCATGAATGTGACTTAAAGGACAATGTCTGACCTGCCCCTCTTCCCACCACACTCCAACCTTTCTGGAGAGGTGGGCAGTGGAGAATGATGCTTGCTCTTGGTAAGGGTTCAGGTGGCAGAAACCTCTCCAGGGGATTTGGTCACTGTGTTCCCTGGTGTCAGACCGGAGCATCCATGAGGGTAACTCTGGAAAATTGGAAATCAGAGGCTAGTTCTCCTCCAGGCTCAGCAGGGATCCCTTTGTGGCTTCAGGTCACTGAATTGGAGATGCCCAATCTACTCAGTCACTTCTTTTCTTCACACTTCCTGAACAGACTTCATTCAACTTGTAATATCTTAGGAGCCCAGATGAGCTGAGGAGCTGGAGACATGTGAGTCACATGTGTGACTTGTGCTTCATGGATATGGACTGTGTGCCTACATGGATCATGGGATGCATGTGAGAAACTCTCATTACACAAATAGCAAAGTTTTGGATCACTGGGGGGGGGTGGAACTGAGACCCAGAGATGGGAGGTGACTGGCTCAACATCCCAGCTATTAAGTGTCATAGGGGAGATTGGAACCTATGCCCTCTGACTCCTAATCCAGTGCTTTTCCCTCTGTACCTCATTGTCTTCCAGTGACAGAAGAGGCTCCTGCTAAAGCCAGTGAGTGGAAAGAGCCCAAATCAGGTTCTGAAGAGAGGATGGGAAGCATCTCTAAGAAAGGAGGAGAGCCCTTTGGGAGGGCACTGAAGCTGCTCTTGTTGAGTTGAATGAAAGGTCTTTGGTAAGCAGGAGCTAGGCTTTGCTCTCAAGCCCCACAAGATGAGATGGAAGAGCACCAGAGAGCATTGTCAGCCCACAGCCACACTGCCCTTTTCCTATCTGAAGGCAAGTGGCATCTCCTACGATCAGAGTGGGGGAGGAGGGTCTCTCTTTAAAGCTACCTGTTTTCTGTGACTGAGCATGGTGGGAGGAGCTGGCAGACACACAGGTAGTGGCCGAAGGGCAGGAGGCGGCTGATGGGCAGAGAGAATGTGCTAGCTCATTTCCCCCCTTCCCTAACCACCAAAGTCCTATTGAAAATAAGATTTCAAAAACAGAACTTCAAATGAGAGTGATTTGGTGGCTGCCAAGGACCAGAGCAGGGGAATTTCTTCTTTCCTTGCTTCAATTTTCCTTTTATTATTGGCATCCATCATCATTAGCCAGGGTCATTGACACCATTGTTTCTCAGTGTCCTGGGAACCAGCACAGACAGTCCTGATAGAAGGAATTTTCAGCAGAGCCCTTCAACCTGCCGTGATTGCTGCAGGTGCAGGCACAGCTACTCTGCTGCACTAGTCACACTCTGAATTTTCTGAACAGGCTTTGGGAGTTAGGTGAGTCTGTCAACAGCACTGTTTGGTCCTGGTCTTCCCCGTGAGGAGGAGGGATTCAGGTGCCTCTGAATGCTGGCCACAGCTCCCTGAAGGACAAGGGAGGGAAAGTGCAATGCTTCAAAGGGGGCTCTTGGGAAAGCCGAGCCCCTAAAGCTCTCCCAAGGGAGCTTCTCCTCTCAGCAGGGTTGGCCAATCCTTCAGTCTCTCTGTCTCTCAGCAGAGAAGTCTCCTGGATGGCCTGAGTGCCCTCAATGATTCTCTCTGCTTTGGGCTTCTTCTCAGCTGCATCATCTTCCTCCATGCAAGATTCCTGGCCTTAACTCAGGAAGCAGGAAGAGAAGAAGAAAGGTAGAGTTGACTGGATGGTAGATGTTCAGTAATCAGGAATGCCACCTCATACAGTGCAGGAAGAAGTTAGGTCCTTCCTGACCACCTTGCACAGAAAGATGTGACAGTCATTCTTGGTAACTCCTGTGAAATGCCAGAGCTTTGGCTCTATCCAGAGCAGCCTCCTCTGGTGTATGCCCACATGGACCACGTGGATGTCCTGTCTGACACCCTCCTTCTTTTTCCTTTGTCTCCCTGCCCCCCCCACATGCACCCCAGCTATGTAAGGACTTCCAATGCACCATTTGATTAGTGTGGCCTTGGACAAAGCCCAAAGGTGTGAAGGTGCTACCAGAACCAAGTGTTCCTCACAACAGCCCTCCTTCCTCATGTCCCCAGGCACACTCATGTGCTGCCCCTCACACAAAACATGGGGAAGTGCTGACTTCCCCATGCCCAGCAGAGCCTCTATTCTATGCCCAGCCCTTATTTCTATCACTCTCAGAAAAGCCTCTGCTTCCCCATTACCACCCCACACACATATACACTCTTTCTATGCAACAGGAAACATTAATTTCTCCAGGATGTGTGAAAAATAGACTTTACTCTGATGACTAAAAAAAGTGCTAGCCTGAGGAAAGATAAAATCTGCTCCATTTAGTTTTCTACAAAAAACAAACAAACAAACAAATCCAGCCATCAAGGCCGTCCAGAGAGGACATTGGACAGGAAAAGAAGGGACCAGCAGCAGCAGGGAAAGAAACTCTCTCTTTCCCCCCCACTCTAGCCTTGCTAATGAACTTGAAGGGAATCATCTGTTCTCATGAAGACAGTTTGGGTGATAGGTATCAGTGAAAAGCAGGACTGTAACACCTTATTAGCATAGTGGGCATGGCATTCCCTTTCTCATTACATTCCAGAAATAGGTTTTTCCTTCCAAAACAAGGACCTTTCATGGGACACTGTGCCCTTTGAGGGTCTAAAAGCAGAGAGCTCTGCTAGCAGGGTGCCCTTGTCAGAATGGAAGGCATGCCACACCCATGAAGACCACCACACCTCCAGAAACGGATTTAATGTGAAAAGGAGGGGCAGTGAGTATTTAGAAAGAGAAACAGTGATGCCAAAGAGCCAGCATAGCAGCAACCAAGCCAGAAGATTTCGATTTCTGGTCCTTGCCAGGGTCTCTGGCCCCATCTATCAGGGCACTCTGGTTATAGGAGTCACTTCTCTAGAGCAGGCAGCTTGTGGCATCAGGCCTGCCCCACATCAGGGGAACCTCTTCTCTCATCTCAGAAAAGGTGACATGTTGGGGTGCCTCTAGTGGAACAGGTTCCACAAATGCCCATTGGGGCACCGAAGGGTGTGAGGTATCTGGGGAGTGAGGGACAGAGGAAGGAGTCAGGAGATGTGGATCTGAGTCCCTTTCCACTTATGCCTGAGTGACCCTGGATAATTATCTTTCTCTTTCAGATCCTCAGAGTTTTCATTTCTGAAATGTGCCTAGTAACAACTCTCTAACCATCCCCCTTTCAGGGATATTGTGAGAAAGGTATCATGCATGTCAAAAGGCACAAGCTGGGTAGGATTTATCATCATTTTAAGGCATTTTTTTCTTTTTATTCTTATTCTAAGTTTAACAAACACCAAATAAAATGTGCATTGCCATATACATTTCAGAATAGAATGGGAAGATTGTACATGAAAGCACAAGTCTGTATTATGTCAAGATGGCTTTTCATTTTAAGTATATAGTAAATTCAAAGCTACCCAGTTTATCTGTGTTTCCTTGTTAGATTTTCATTGAACAGGGGAGTCTTATCTCAAGCCCAGAACTGCCCTCTCCTGTTGAAATAAAAGAAAAGCAAAATAAATCATTGTAGCCCACATGCACAGTCAAGGAAACCAAATCCCCACATTGGCCATGTGCAAACATGCATGGCTCCTTCTGTACCTTAGTTCATCATCCCCCTGGCACAAGATGGAGAGCAGGTTTTATTATTGGTGCCCTATAATGAGTTTAGTCATTACATGGATCAGAGTTCTTAAGTCTTTCTGAGCTGTTTTTCTTTTTTTAATGTTTTATTTTCCCCCAATTACATGAAAACAATTTTAACATTTTTTCAAAGTTTTGGGTTCCAAACTCTATTCCTTCCTCCCTTCCCTCCCTGCCCTCACCCAGACAGCAAGCAATCTGATATAGGTTATGCATATACAATCATGTAAAGTATTTCCATATTAGTCATTTTGTGAAAGAGCATTCAAAAAAGAAAGAGTGAGATGAAAGAAAGAAAAAGAAAGAAAGAAAAAAGAAAGAAAGAAAGAAAGAAAGAAAGAAAGAAAGAAAGAAAGAAAGAAAGAAAGAAAGAAAGAAAGAAAGAAAGAAAGAGAAAGAAAGAAAGAAAAAGTACACTTCAATCTATATTCAGATACCATCATTTCCTTCTGTAGAGGCAGATGCCATTTTTCATCATGAATCTTTTGGGATTGTCTTGGATCATTGTATTACTGAGAATAGCTAAGTCATTCACAATTGTTCATTGTACAATATCACTGTTACTGTGTACAATGTTCTCCTGGTTTTTCTCACTTTACTCTGCATCAATTCATGTAAGTCTTTCCAGGTTGTTCTGAAATCATCCTACTTGTCATTTCTTATAGTACATTAACATTCGATTACAGCCACATACCACAATTTGGTCAGCCATGCCCCAGTTGGTGGGCATCCAAGTTGTTTTTCTTTACAGTTTTTCTCCTGGTTCTGTTCATCTCATTTTGCATCTGTTCAGACAAGTCTTCCCAAGTCTATCTCTTTTGTCATTTCTTGTGATAAAATAACATCCCATTACATTCATGTACCATAAATTGTTCAGTCATCACCCACTTGATAGGCAACCCCTTAGTTTCCAATTCTTTGCCAATATAAAAAGAGTTGCTATAAATATCTTTGCACCTAGGAGTCCTTTTATTCTTTCTCTGATTTCTCTATTGTATAGACCTAGTATGTGCAGCTTCTGCTCAGAGGAGTTATACAGATTTGTGCCTTTTGGGTTTCTCATCCCCTCCAGTAAACAGTACCAGGTACCACCCAGATTCCTACTAAGACCAAAAGTATGCCTCTGGAAGGACTGATCTGGCCCTGGGAGATTTAGTTCCCTCATTGATAAAATGGGGATAATAATAGTACCTACCTACAGGTTTGGTGTCAGTTTTAGATGAGGTAACATTTGTAAAGGGCTTTGAAAACTTTAAAATATTGTCTAAATGTTAGTTATTAATATTGGGGACTGTTAAGGATTAGGAGTCAATTTTCTTAAAGGTAGAAGTCTGAGTTCATAAGAGGCAGAGTGAGGCAGTGAACAGAAGTGCAGAATACTGGACCTGGAATCTACAAGACTTAGGTTCAAATCTAGCCTTTGACACTGGATAATCCTGTGAGTATGTCACTTATTTTTTAAAGGCTAAGAGGGGTGCAGTGACAAGACTGCTGGACTTGGAGTCAGGAAGATCTGAATTTGAATCCTGACTCAGCCATTTATTAGCTATGTACCCCAGGTAAGTCAGTTCACCTCACTCAAGCTCTAGTACTTTACAAAAATGTGGCTAATAAAAAAGGTTGTTGGGAGGTAACATGTTATGTGCTGTGCAAATCTTCAAGAACTTGATGAATATGAGTTACTGTTTGGGAGAATGGTTAATGCTTCCACATTGGACATCCATGGGGAAATTGCAATGTCATCCTAGAGATAAGGCACAGCATCCAGGTCCATTTCTCATCAGGTATTAAAGAGTCACTGACAATCTTGATTAAGGAGAAGGGAAGCTCCAAGCATGCTCCACCCTCTGAGCTCCCTAATTAGATGGTTGCTTCTGCAGTTTGATGCTTCCTCAGGTCCTTCCTTTTTAATTCTAGCTCTGATCAGGGTTGGATCACTGACGAAGTGTCTGAGTGCCAATACTGTGTCATGAATATTTTGGTTGTGGTTGTTGTTGGAGGGGAGGGATAGGCAGATTGATCTGGCTATTGGAATGCTAAGGGATAAGGTCTCTACCTGAGGTCAGGATATTCAGTGGAAAGCTAGTGACAGCTCAGGGCACAGGCTGGTTCTTAACTCCTCAGCTGAGGAAGTTTTCTGCTCAGGAGAATTGGCTTAGGGCTGGAAGGAACGTTAGAGCTCATCCAGCTCAAGTCCTTCAGTTTACAAAGGAGGAAATTGACACTGAGGGAGCCCGAGGCTACATAGGTAGAAAGAAGGAGAAGCAAGGCCACGTTTCCAAATCCCCTAAAGCCAAATTGAGCTCTCTCTTTCTTCATCCTCCCCTCATAGGTTGGGAACACAACTGGTTATTCCTGCCCACTGGGTAGAGGGAGGGTGGCCAATAGCTTCCAGCCTCTTTCCAAGTGCCATGAATTCTCAAGGGTCACCAAACATCGAAAATGAAGGCACTGTTTGAGCATCATCTAGTGTTGTTCCCTCATTGCTACAGATGAGAAAGGTCTGAGGTCCCAGACGCCATCATTTTTGCCTATATTGGAGACTTGGTTTAGGCAAGAAGAGAAAGACTTAGTTGAGCTGCGGCACATACAGGGCAGGAGGTGTAGTCACTCTCATGATGTCCGTAGAATTGTGTTCTATGCCTCAGTCTATCCCCTACTGTGGCCAATGGAAGACCAGGTAATAGAGATTGGATGTGGGGGTTGAGGAATATAGTGTTTATACTTCCTTTAGTCTAGTACCTTCCTTTTGTGTGGTGCCTAGCAAATTTCTGACTTTTCTTAAGAGGAAGGGTAAAGTTCAAGTAGCTAATTTAGGGGTAGGATGACTTTTTACTGGACACATAAAGCCCTGGGAGAAACTATGGTCTCTGACAACCTGAGCAAGGGACAAGGCTGGTTGAACCTTAGGGAGTAGATGAAGAAGGAAGGGATTGCTTCTGGAGTGGGGCTCCCCTGTGATTCTTCCCCACCAGGTTCAGGGTCCACCTGTTCCTCCTGAAGGTAGAGATGGCATGGCTCCAAGTTAAGCCTCCACATTTAGCTTGTCTCCCCAGGACTTCGTACAATTATTAGCACATGTTAAGCATGTAAGTGATTATCAGCTAATTGACTGACTGTTACCTTCTCTCCATTTTTCTGTGGCCGTTCTGTTTTCCATCACACTCCTTCCCAAACACCCAGGAGAAAGATCTTTAGCTGCCTTGCCAAGCACTCGGTCACCAGCAAAAACCAAGAGATCATCCTGACTATCTTGGAAATCAGGGAGTACTTACAATTCCTAGGGTTCTGTGAGCCTCTTTTTCCTTCCACCTAAGTCAAGCCCAAGGCTTCAGAATAGAGGAGGAAGCCCAGTTCAAGCCAAGCCAAGTAATATCTGTCACAGTTCACCCTGTAGTTCATACTTATATTGAAAAGTGTGGCTAATGTTAAAGCCTGTCTTGAGATCAAGGTTTACTGAAAGTGAAGACAGAGACTAAGTGAGGGCCCTGGGGACTAGGCAAGGGAGGGGTAGCAGCTGGTTCAACTTTGCAATTTAGCCTAAGGCTGTCCCAGCTCCCTACGATAGAATTTTACACTTTCAACTCTAAATATAGGAAGAGTGTGACTGGGCAGAGAGCAGTGACATCAAAGCCTTTGTTTTTCTTGCAGTTTCTGAATCGCAAAATGCCAAGTTTCTTTTTTGAAGCTGAGCTTAACAAGTGAAAACTAAAGTGTAATATCATTCCCCTCTCACACGTATATACATCCCCTCACACACACTCCCACTCCCACACACATGCACACACACACACACACTCATACACATCCATGCCTCCTCACATATATCCTCACACATACATAACACACACACACACCTCCACACACACACACACACACAAACACACACACACACGGATACCCACTCCCTCACATCCCTCATGATCATCTGTCTTTCTGTAGACTCTGCTCCTATCTGGCCCTGTAGATTCATGGGCCAGGCTGTTGCTATGGTGAACAGCTCAGGCAGTGGCAACAACAGAGGCTTCCCAGATGTTTCCAAAGGAACTCATCAGGAAGGTCAGGCTGGCTTAACACAGTCAGGCACCAGGCACATACACATGCCCACACTGTCCAAATGCGGTAAATTGAGACACTACTTTGTCTCAGCCGACACTGGTACCAAAGATCAGTTGCCTGAGCCCCTGATTTGTCTTTTCCCTCAACCCCCTTTTGGTCCTCCAAGTACTGCTGTTCCCCATTCTTTCCCTTCTCCCCACCTCACACCCTGTCCAGAGTTTCTCTCTCCATTCCCCTTCCCCTCCTTTCCTCAAGAATGGCTCAGTCAGTGCCATGGATGGGGCTTTGGCCCTGGACCAGCTAGGGAACATAGAACAAACAACAATCAGTATCTACCACAACAATCAGTATGTCTCTATATGAGGGACTCAGGAGTATTCATGTCATTCTCGAAGGACCTCTGTAAATGTCATGCAATGACTGGAGTCTCCCCTGGCAGAGATAGAGGCAGTAGGGTTGGATCATGCAGGGTCCCAGGGAAAGACTAGCAGGTCAAAATATGACCTGTTAGGAAGGAAGGAAGGAAGGATTGGTTTTGATGTCAGCCAGTAACAGTAGCTACGTTGTCTAACTTGCTACAGTTTGAGTGACCCAGGGCACAAACATAAAATGGCTCCAGATGCTGCCTGGCCCCCAGAGGCTTACATTCAACAGTGCACAGAAGCAGTCACCCACATGAGTGGGCAAAGAGTAGAACAGAAATCAGAGTGGCACATGGATGAGAAGCCAGAGATTGTTACATCTACTCACTCCTATGCTTTGAGGCAAGGATTACCAACCAAGCTAAGGATCAGGGGGAGCATAAAGAAGCAGGGACACATAGACATGGATTTCTTGAGTGCTTACAAGTTCTCTTAGCACTTTGGGGATAGATATTTGGGGAAAGATGAATTCTCAAAGCACCTTTGTGAGGGGCCTTGGCCATTATGAGGAGAGGCTTTCCAAGTGCATCAAAACTCCTCCTCTCTCCCCACCATGACTGACACTGACTGGGCAGGTCCCAGGAGAAAGAAACTCCTTCTGCCTTTTAGAAACCTGAGAGGTCACAATTTTTAATACTGTCACTCCCAAGTCCCTAGTCAATCTGCTCTCTGATATCAGTCAACTATTTGATTTTAATTGACTTTTGCAAAAGGCTATTTACTGAGAAGGCACAGCAAGGACAGAAGTTATACATCTTTTAAACTGAGTGTGCACTCTTCCTACTTAACCTATTCAGTTCCTGAAGATAAAGAGCTCAAATTTCAATCACAAAGGTAATCAGACACCCATAATGGGAACATGTGGAGCCAGGGGATACCTCATGAATCTCACTCTGGGATCCTTTTTCTCCCTTTGCAGAGTCACCATCCCCACAGCGTTCACATAGGAGTGCGGCTTTGGTAATGGATCACTCGCTCCCTTACTCAGTCAGGCTGGCTCCTCATCAGACTCAACTGCCACCGCTCCCAGCTCCAGTTGTCCATGAGACCTCTTCAGTGACTGTGATGGGTTTCTCCATCTCACCGGTCACTTGGCTGCTACCTTCATTAACTTAAGGTCAAAGAAGAAGAAATACAAGGAAAACTGAGGCACCATGGATATATAGTATCTGAGTGAGAAATGGGACAGCTGATGCCACTCCCCAGCTGGTGGCTAACAACAATTCTTTCTTCACTCTCTGGCAGGAAAGAAAAGTACAAAAGAACTTAGGAAGATGTATATTGATCCTTTCATAGATGAACTCAGTTTTGGCTTCATTCGTGCTGACTATGAATCCCTCTGTTTCCAAAGCCAGTTGTAAGGCTTTTCACTTCAACAAAATATAAAACCCTGAATCATTATGGACAGAACCAGCTTCCAAAGTTCCACTTGTTGGATGGGCAGCAGGCAGAGAAGCTCTGAATGCACACTGGCCAGTCCCCTGCCCCATTACACGGGAACAGAGCTGAATCAGAGCTTGTTACAACCTTTATTATTTGCTAACAGACCAGAGCAGAGATCTGGCTTTTGGACCCCAGTCACTGACTCTCACCTTGGTTTGGGGCTCCCTGCTAAGTCCAGGTGGATTTGGGGGAGCTTTCCTAGCCCCCTGGTTCTAGCTCCTCTCTACCACTGCCCTCTGTTGGTTTCCAAATTTTTATGAGCCCATTCTGGCTTCCCTCTCATGATTTTCCTCACCTCTGCCAGAGTTTGGGGGCAGTTTGGGCCTGGCAGAGTGACCCAAATTCAGTTTCTTTTTGGTTTTCTTAATCTGGGGGTCTTTTTAGATATTTTCTGGAATCTATGTAGGAGATTCAGGCTCTATTTTGATTTTACACATTTTCTCCCCCATTAGACTGTGAGCTCCTTGACAGAAGGTACTGTCTTTTGCCTCTCTTTGTATCTATGGTGCTTAGCACAGTGCCCAGCACACAGTAGGCACTTAATAAATATGAGCTGATAGAATGAGATAATATTAGTAAAATGCTTAGCACAGCTCTGAGTGATGCAGAGTGGAACCCCATGATAGAGAAGATGTTTAATAAATGCTTATTCCATTCCATTTGACTGACTGACTGACTGACTGATGACTGACTGACTGACTGATGACTGACTGATGACTGACTGACTGACTGACTGACGACTGACGACTGACTGACTGACTGACAACTGACCGACTGACTGGTTGATGACTGACTGACTGACAATTGACTGACTGGCTGATGACTGACTGACTGACGACTGACTGACTGACTGACAACTGACTGGCTGATGACTGACTGACTGACTGACGACTGACTGACTGACAACTGACTGGCTGATGACTGACTGACTGACTGACTGACGACTGACTGACTGACTGACTGACTGATGACTGACTGACTGACTGGCTGATGACTGACTGACTAACTGACTGACTGACTGACAACTGACTGACTGATGACTGACTGACTGACAACTGACTGACTGGCTGATGACTGACTGACTGACTGACTGATGACTGACTGACTGACTGACGACTGACTGACTGACTGACGACTGACCGACGACTGGCTGATGACTGGCTGACAGCTTAACCAGATATTTTCCAGGACAGAAATAGGGAAGTTAGGAAGAGTAGTGGTTTTGGAGAGAGGACAGAGCCTGTTTAGTTCACTCTTGGCTGTGCTGGGTTTGATACACTTATTGGCTATCTAGGTAGAATTGTCCAATAACTGGTAATACAGAACTGGCACTTGGGGGAGATAAGAGATGAAGACTGGACTAGTGATCTAAGAGTCATCTGGATTGAGGTGAGAGTTGAACCCACAGGGGCTAATAAGACTACTGAGAGAGAACTAGCAGTGAGGGAAGAGAAGAGGACCCATGACCAAGCCCTTGGAGTCAAAGAAACAAAGACACATTCACATATGGGGAAGGGAGGGGTACAAGGACAATGAACTAGCAAAGGGTGGGATGGAGTGGCCACATAGGTAAGAGGAGAAGCAGGGAAGAACATCATCTAGTAGGATAGAATGTCTAGAAAGAAGGGAGGGATGACTGACTGTGTTCATTTCTGTAGAGAGGTCATTAAGGATGAGGATGAAAATAGGGTCAGAGGTAAAGGCTGTTAAGAGAATATTGGCGGGGGCAGCTAGGTGGCACAGTGAATAGAGCACCAGCCCTGGAGTCAGGAGTACCTGAGTTCAAATCCGGCCTCAGACACTTAACGCAAAAAACTAACCGTGTGACCTTGGGCAAGTCACTTAACCCCAACTGCCCTCCAAAAAAAAAGCAAAAAAAAAAAGAGAGAATATTGGCAACCTTGGGAAAGAGTTGGGGGTCAGGAGTCAGATTTCAGTGGGTCAAGAGGTAAGTTTGAGATGAGAAATTAGAACCCATTGCCCCTCCCCACCCACATGCACCCAAGGGCTTTTGTTGTGGATGTAATGAAAAAATATGTAGGATGATCATTGGAATGTACAGTAAGATGAAGATTACCTAAGGATGGGGAGACTTGAGTTTGTTGGTAGGCAACAAGAAAAGAGCCAGAAGGTACTGAGAGATGGTGAATTAAGGAGGGAGTGACTATTATAGACCAGTCTACAACAGTGGAGAAAATTGAGGACATGAACCAGAGGCCATAAGCAGAGTGTGGCTATCTAAATAGAAAGTGGCCTAGTGGATAGAACACTGGCCTCAAGTCAGGAAGACTCGAGTTCCTATCCAGCCTCAGACACTCCCTAGCTGTGTTACCCTGGGCAAGCCACATAATCTCTGATTGCCTTAATCTACTGGAGAAGGAAAAGGCAAACCATTCCAGTGTCTTTGCCAAGAAAGCCCCATGGACAGCTATAATCTACAGAGTCATGAGGAGTCAGCCACAACTGAATGACTGAACAGGAAGATCAAAAATTTAAAGAAAAAAGTTACTCTAACTCTCAGTGCCATGATGGTGAAATGAGGAAGGGTTAGTGAGGAAGGGTCTTAAGTCTTCCCAAATTCTCATGCAAACAAGTAGAAAACCACCTCAGAATGAACCTAGAAGCAGGGAAACTGCACAGCAAAAAAGAAAGAGAGGTCTGTCTCAGTGGGGTGAATGAGGAACAGGGTGCAGGCTACAGGAGCAGTACTGGCAGTTGGCCCGACAGCAGGGGGCCTGCAGCAGGGCTCCATCCCTACAGCAATACACCAGTGAGGCCACACCCTCCTGCAAGGCAGCAGCCCCCTGGTGCCCAGTAAGATCAGGGGTGAAGCAAGGATGTCTATTATCACCTCTCTTATTTAATGTTGTACTGGAAATGTTAGCTAACAATAAGAGAAGAAAAAAACTAAGGAAATTATAATAGGCAATGAGGAAACAACCCTATCACTCTGCAGATGATATGCTGTACTTAGAAAATGCTAGAGAATCAACTAGAAGAACTACTTGAAATAATTAACAACTTTAGCAAAGTCGCAGGATACAAAATAAACCCACAAAATCATCAGCATTTCTATATATTACCAGCAAAGCCCAGCAGCAAGAGATAGAAAGAGAAATTCCTTTTAAAATAACTGTAGGCAATATAAAATACTTGGATATCTACCTGCTGGTACAAACCCAGGATCTATGTGAACACACAAAATCAGATCTAAACAATTGGGAAAATATGAATGGCCATAATGAGGTTGAACCAATATAATAAAAATGACAATTCTACCTAAATTAATCCGTTTATTCAGTTCCCTGACAATCAAACTATCAAAAACTATTTCGGAGAGCTAGAAAAAACAATAGCAAAATTTATCTGGAAGAACAAAAGCTCAAGGATATCAGGGGAATCAATGAAAAAAAAGCAGAAGAAGGCGGTGTACCGAAGCTCAGAAAACAGTCATTACCAAAACAATCTGGAGCCGACTAATCGTGGTGGATCAGTGGGACAGATCAGGCACATAGTACATTGTAGTAAATTACCATTGTAGTAATAAACCCACAGACCCAACTTTTAGAACAAAAGCTCAAGGATATCAGGGGAATCAATGAAAAAAACGCAAAAGAAGGCGGTCTATCCATACCGAAGCTCAGAAAAAAGTCATTGTCAAAACAATCTGGAGCCGACTAAGGACTATCGTGGTGGATCAGTGGGACAGATTAGGTACATAGTACATTGTAGTAAATGACCATTGTAGTAATAAACCCACAGACCTAACTTTTAGAACAAAAGCTCAAGGATATCAGGGGAATCAATGAAAAAAAAGCAAAAGAAGGCGGTCTATCCGTACCGAAGCTCAGAAAACAGTCATTATCAAAACAATCTGGAGCCGACTAAGAACTATCGTGGTGGATCAGTGGGACAGATCAGGTACATAGTACATTGTAGTAAATGACCATCGTAGTAATAAACCCACAGACCCAACTTTTAGAACAAAAGTTCACTGTCTGACAAAAACTGCTAGGAAAATTGGAAAGTAGTCTGGAAGAAACTAGGCTTAGCCCAACATCTCATACCGTGTACCAAGAGAAGATCAAACTGGGTACATGATTTATACCTAAAAGTAACACCATACACAAATTAAGAGAGCATGGAGTAATTTATCTGTCAGATTTATGATAAGGGAATAATTTGGGACCAAAAATGTAAAATAGATCATTTTGATTATGTAAAATTTTAAAGGTTTTCACAAATAAAATCAATGTGACCAAAATTATAAGGAAAGCAGAAAACTAGGGGAAATTTTTCAAACAAGTATATCTAATAAAGGCCTCATTTCTCAAATATATAGAGAACTAAGCTAAATTTATAAAAATACACATTGTTGCCCAGTTGACAAAAAATGATCAAAGGATATGAACAGGTAGTTAGCAGAGAAAGAAATCAAAGTTATCTATAGTCTTGAAAAAATATTCTAAATAACTATTGATCAGAGAAATGAAAATTAAAACAACTCTGAGGTACCAATTCACACCTATCAGAGTGGCTAATATGACAGAAAAGGAAAATGTTGGGTGTTGGAGCAGATGTGGGAAAACTGGGACACTAATGTACTTTGTGAGGTTGTGAAATGATTCTACTATTCTGAAGAACAATTTGAAACTGCCCAAAGGTCTATAAAACTGTGCATGTTCTTTGATACAGCAATACCACTGCTAGGTCTGTATCCCAGAGACATCCCCAAAAGGGAAAAGAACCAGTTTTTACACAAATACTTACAACAGCTCTTTTTTATGGTGGCTAAGAATTGGAAATCAAAGTGATACCCATCAATTGGGGAATGGCTAAGCACATTGTGGTATATGAATGTAATGGAATAATATGCTATAAGAAATGAGGAACAGGATGATTTCAAAAGAACTTAAAAAGACTTGCATGAACTGATGCACAATAAAGTGAACAGAACCAGGAGAACATTGTACACAATCATAGCAATATTGTTCAGTGAAGAACTGTGAATGACTTAGCTGTTCTCAACAATACAATCATCCAAGACAATCCCAAAGGACCCATGATGAAGCCTACTCTCTGTCTCCAGAGAAAGTACTGATACTGATTGAATACAGACTGAAGCAGGCTAGTTTTCACTTTCTTTCATTTTTTCTTTTAAGGCTTCATGTAATTTTGTACACAAAACATGTTTTACATATGGAAATGTTTTGCACAATTGAACATATATACCCTATATCTGACTTGCCATCTTAGGGGGTAGAGGAGAGAGGGATAGAATTTGGAATTCAAAAGTTTAAATAAAAATATTTTAATAATTGGAAAAAGAAAGGAGTTTCCCTCTGAGACAAGAGTGAAGGAGAAAGGAGTGCACATGCATCCAGCTCTGGGAATACTAGTCCTCATAGGGTCATAGACAAGTGGTGATTTATCTGACAGTTTCCAACTATAATATATAAAAAGGCAGGAAGGAGAGGAGGGAGAGAAGGGATGGAAGAAAAAACATTCCTTCAAGGCAGCATGCCAGTTTGGGTTATAATCCAGTCTTCCTTTTATTTCAAGGAAGTTTGACAAAAGAGACAATTGTTGCTCCCCAGGACGGGTGTTCTGAACAAGACAGTATCATTTCGCTGGAATTTTTAAAAATCTCTTTTCAACACACAGTAGAAGAGGTCTCATTGCAATTGCATTAACAGAAGCAGTCTCAAATCTTATTCATCTAGATGAACACAGGCTAATTGTGGGACCTGGAGAGGACGGAATGCCCTCTTATTTCTCCTGAGAATGACTCATGAATGAAGCACCAAGACATGGAGTGACAAAGGCTTACTCCCAGACAGAAGCACATGTTGTCTGAGTTGCAGCTTCTGCAAGACATCAGAGTGCAAGTCTCAAATATAAGGTGATTTTGGAGGCAGTTGCATTGAATCTGCAAGAAATTACATCAACATGTTTGCTGAGATAAACAAGGTTCTCAAATAAGACAGCAATCTATCATTTCTATGGCTGCTGTCCAGTCTCTCCAGCACCAAGCTCTCATGTGATTGTATGTGTACATGGGGAAAGATACTTTATTCAAGTATCTGTTATGAAAAGGAAGGCATTCAAGAGCAGGGTGCTGAACACTGTGGCCAGAAGAAGATGATAAACCAGTGAGAAAGGCATGGGAAGGAGAAGAGTGCTGAAAGTCAACTTTCCTGACTTTCTCACTCTTACCACACTGGCTATAGTAAAGCATCGACCTGGAAATCCTGACCTTGGAAAGTCCAACCAAAATCTAGAGCTACCTCTGCTACCTATCTGCCTGGGACAGGAGGAGAAATGATTTACTCCCAGGCTTTTCTTTAGAGTTGAGAGTTCTTTATAAATGATGCCTTACAGGCATCTGAGCAAGGCAGTTCATAGGCATGTGTGTGTTACTATTCCTATTGTGGGTGAATACTTTAGTTATTGAAAGGGACAGAAAAAGGGACAAACATTTGAACCATATTGGTGAAATAACCTACAGAAGAAATACAAGCGATTTTATTTAAAAGGATTGAAGGAAGCACAGATTGTTCTGAGAACATGAAAAAGAACTGACCCTCCCAAAAGATGAATGTCCTAAGGGTACTTGTTTGAAGGCAAAGCTTGGGCTGAAGCAAAAGGTGGGGGCCATGCATTAGGATGCATCAGCTCATTTGCACATGATGATTTTTTAAAGTTTTGAAGGTTATAACTGAGAAAATATGAAGCAAAAACAGAGTGCTTAGGGAATACAGAATGAGGGGCTTGGGGGTCATACCAGAAATAAAGGTAAAACTTATGAATCTCACATTACATAGAAGAGATGTTCTTTAGGAGACCTTGATTTGAAGCATTTGAAGTGATAGAAGAGGAAGGCTAGGGTGAAACAACAAGAGAAGCAGGAGAGGAATAGTCAGTACAGAAAGCAGAGGAGATGATAGAATACAGAAGCTGACAGGAGCTAACCGAAGGTGAGAGGAAGGACATGTAGCTGTGTTCTGGGAACTGTGCTGATCTGAAGAGAGGTACTGCCTTGCTGAGAGCTGATTAGCTGGAGGAAGGAAGAATTCTTCTCAGTACTGTATAAAGATTGAGAGAGGGAAAAATTCTTGGGGTGGTTGTCTATGCTGCCATTCACTGGCCTATATGGCTCAATAGGGAGTAATAGAAGGGAAACTCAAGCTTTGTGTCTGTGAAAAGACAGGTGGCTTTGCTGAGAGCTGATCGGATAAAACAGAAGCCCCTCCTTTTCAAGAGTTGGCTTGGTAAAGGCTAAATGGCCCCATCACTAACTACATCTTTAGAGTGAGAAAATCTCTAGAACATGGGTGGGGAACCACATGTGGCCTTCTTGATCCTTGGGTGTAGGTTTTTGACTCAGTCCAAGTTTTGTGGAACAAATCCTTTTATTAAGGGGGTTTGTTCTGTGAAGTCTGGATTCAGTCAAAGCACCAGACTTGAGGACCTAGAGGGCCACATCTGGCCTTGAGACCACAGGTTCCCCATCACTGCTCTAGAAACATGAAAGCAGATTTGAGAAACTTGGCAGTTATCTAACTTAAAGGGATTGGTTGTCACTGAAAGAGTGTAATATTTTCTCAACACCCAGACAAGAGTAGCTATTTAAGAAAAGTTTGCCTTGTTTTGCTTTTACTATTTCACCAGTCCAAGTGGCTTTGTCAAACTGGAGAACTGGGAAAAAACAGAAGACTTTCTCCCCCAATCACACCGTGTGCATTGATAGAAGACTGTGACCTAGGTTTTGCAGGGACTTTTATTTTTTTTTAATTATTCTTGATCTTGCTATATTTTGATCAAATGTTATGATCATTATTAATCAGGCTTTCTTTTTATTAAATGCCATTATCCTTCCTGATTTTGCCTTCTATTGAATAAATGTTATGATTATCCATGGTTTTTTACCTTACCTTTTGATAGATATTTTATATTAAAGTGTTCATTGTGGCATATCATGTGACTAAGTAGAGTTTATGCACAAAAGATTGAAAACAGTTCCAGTTATCTCCATATTTTAGGACACCAAGAATCGAAATGAAGCAACAATTCAATGACCTAGTAGCAGTGAAGACTAATAGCTATCCTCTATCTTGCTCACTCAACATCACCTCATACCCTGTCCACCACTCGCTGGCAGCAGGGTTGCACAAGCCAATCTACAATCTGGCAATAGAACTCAGTTCACTATTATCTCTTCCCCTCTTCCTCCCAGAAGCTTCCTCTGCTTGGTAGCAGTCTGCCCCACAACAATACTCAGCTAGAGAACTGAGGAGCAGAAGCACTGGGGCACGCCTTGTCCAAAATCTTGGAAAATGTCCAAAAGTGAGCAATAGCAAACCATAAGAAAAACTATGGCTTTCCCAAAGATTTAAAAAGAAGGAAATTCAGTTAAAGGCCTTGAGTATAATCAAATAAACCAGAGAAGATACTAATAAAAGAAAAGAATATTTCCTTTAGATCAGATAGAAGAGTCCAGACATCTACAAATAAATTTTGTAAGTGAAAGGAAATTAAGTTCTATTTGATGAGGTAGCGGATCCTGTGGATTCCCAAGACAGAATGGAACCACCACAGGATATTTCTGAATGGTTTCAAATAGAAATAAAACTGGGGAAGCAGAATTTATGTATGAAAGAAATAATTGAGAGAATATACAAATTGGAATCCACAGTGGCAAGTCTCACCAATGAAACAAAAGAGAGTATAACTGAAGGGGATGCAAATACTCAGATATGAAGGTAAAACTAAAGAAGAGAAGCCAAAAAGCAACATTAAAGGGAAAGTGTGATCTTCGTGTAGGCAAAATATTGATCTCCAAAACAGGATGAAGAGAAGCAATTTCATAGGTCTCTCCTAAAAACATAAGTTTAAAAAAACCTGAATATCATAATGTAAGAAATAATAAAAGAAAACTGCTGACAAGCTCTCAAAACAGAAAACAAACTGACAACTGCCTCCAAAAAAAAGTTCTATACTCAAAATTCCAAGACACATGGTGGTTAAATGTAATGATTCCCTGACAAACAACTTCAAACATCCAAGACAAACACCTTCAACTATAAAAAAGAAAAGTCAAATAACATAACCATTTCTGCACCCGCCAGCAACCAGAGGGAGTGGAATAATGTGTTCTGAAGAGCAGAGGAATACAAGATATGAACCAAGGTAACCTACCCTGAGAACCAGAGCCTAAGCATTAATGAAAAAAAATGGACATTCATGAAGAAGAGGCATTCAAAACATTCCTGGGAAGGGAATAAGACATGAAGAAATTATTTGCTTTTCAAATACCCCAAACAACAAACATACAGCAAAGCAAATATAACAAGCAAGGACAACAAGAAGAAAATAATAATAGGAAAATATTAAAAGACTTCTTCCTAAATGTACATAAGGAGACCAGAGTGAAAGCAGAAGCCAAATGAAAGTGATGACAGAGAAACAGACCTGAAACATCACAGAACTTCACAACACTCTGCCCAAAGACAGAACATTTTGGGGGAGACTAAATTACAGAAATGTGAGGGCAGATAAGAGGAGAGATGAGAGAAAGGAGAGAGGGGAATTTGTAACAGATTCTCATCAAAATCACAGGTTCAATATAAAATGAGGATCACTGTTAGAATGTCTAAAGAAGAGAACCTCCAGAATGATGGCTCAGAAGGCAAGGGATGTGATGGGGAAAGAAGGGGAAAGAAATGGAAAATAAGGTTTCAACTGTGAGAAGGGGTACCACTGGCCAATGATCTCACAGAAGAAGAAAGAAATTCCATCAATACAATTGTTGTAATCTTCAGGGACTCAGTGTTTGGAGATATCACTCATTCAGTCTTAAAAGAAGGGCAGTCAGAGTTCTAAAAGGTAACTGACACCAAGAAAAGTGGGAGGGCATAAATGTAGAAAGGATATGTCAAGGCAAAAAAGGAATGAAAATGAGAAGGGTTAGAGTTAATACATTGAATGATCTGGGACAAAAGAAGAATCCTATCATGGGGAAATAGACTCTATTTGTATTTCTAATAGTGAGGCACAACAGAAAAGTGGGGCAATATCTACTGGACAATAATGTTGAAACTGTTTAGAGGTAATTCAAAATTGTTTATAAGCTTTAATTCTATAAGGAATAGAGAAGCTAAAGAAGAGGTAAATAGAAAGGCCATACATCAAGGGATAAAAGTGTAGAATATGTGAAAAGGGAAGATAAATAATGAAAAGAATGGAAGGAAATTCTTTTATAGAAAAAAGGCACAGAAAATGAAATTTGCAAACTAACAAACAAGTTGAAGACAAGTGCTTGACTACTTAGTTGAAATGGGAATTAAATTATTAGATAAAATGAAGAAAAGGGGAACTAGTAAGTTTAGCACAATGAAGAAAAGGGGTAGCAAATGAAAAAGAATGAACTTGAAGGAAAATGGAAGAGAGTTAGTAAAAATAGAGTTGCCTTAAAATATATTAAGCTGAATTAATTGAAAAGGCACAGTATTGTGCTTAAAATGAAAGAGGTGAAAAACTAGTTATTTGGACAAAAATCTAATATTAGAGACAAATAGAGGAAAATATGAATCTAAGCTTCATGACTGTAAATGTGAATGGATTAAACAATTTAATAAAATGAACGAATGACAGATCACATTGGAAAACCCCCATAACCTGGTGTGCAGTCAAATGGAAATACTTATTTGTATCTCTAGTAAAGGCTTGGCATCCAAAATATATGAGCAACTAATAAGTATGTATTATATATAAATATATGTCTATACATACAAAAGATATATATACATAAATACATATATATATATATATATGAAGATTTTCCTCAGTTGAATAGATAGATGAGAACAGTTTGTTCAAATGACCATGAAGGCAGTTGAAGCAGACATTGTGGAATGCTTAGAGACTGGTCAGATATGGAAGGTGCCAAATCATCCACCACATCCTGGGCCATCACTGGTCATCTTGACTTTTGTCTTGCCTCTGGACTTTGATAATACTGGAAGAGAAAGTGAGTGACTGTGACTGTGCAACTCTGCCTCACTTAAATCCAATTCATGAGCAAGCCAAGACATTACCTTTGATGTCAATTGTCTTCTTTGAAATTTGAAGATGAACAATACCAACATATATGTGTGTGGAAAAGTCATTTCCTAATATATAAGGGGTCAAAGGGTATGTACAAATAGCTATCAAAAGAACTGAAAAGTATTAGTAAATTTTTTTTAATGCTCCAAATTACTAATAAGAGAAATGCAACTCAAAACAAGCTTATATTTTGTCTCACACTCTGAAAATTGTCTATGACAAAAGATGGAATGTTAGATGGGTTCTGGGAAGATAAGTATACTAGTGCTTTTTTGGTGGAACTGGAAATTGGTGCAATCATTTTGGAAAGCAGTTTGGAATTATGTGAATAAAGTGACTGAAATGCCCATGGCCAGAGATTCCATTGCTAGACTTATAACCCAAAGAGGCCATTAAGGAAGAGAAAGTTCCCATGTATACCAAAATATTTTTAACAGTTCTTGTGTGATAACAAGGAATTGAGGAAAACAGATTTTGATGTTCCCTGATTAGGAAATGGCTAAGCAAATTGTTTCATATGAATGTAAAGTGCCATAAGAAAAGGCAAACATGATGAATACAAAAAAGCATGGAAAGAGTTACATGAATTGATATGGAGCCTAGAAAACAAATACACAGTGATTACAAGAATGTAAATGGAAATAATCACACACCAAAGAAAGCAAATTGAATGTTGCAAAACTGTGAAGGACAAGCATGACTTGAAAGAAGAGGTATAAGAATACGAACCTGCCACACCCATTTGCAAAGGCAGGGCATCCATAAGTGTTGTACATTGGGCACATTTTGAAACTTTTTCAGTGTATTGATCAATTACTCTGTTTTTCCTCTTTTCCTCTGGCTTTAAAAATACTGTTTTTCTATGTTGTGTCTTTCTTGGAAGTGGAAAAAGAAGATGAAAGATATTGAGGGAAATGTGATATCTTTATAAAATAAAAGTCACAAATAAAACATATTTTTAATAGTAAATGGTGTCATGGTGACTAATTTTCTGTAAATGAGAAACACAATGGTGGGAGCTCAGAAGCTACATGGGACAGGGTGAGTACACTCACCCTCCATGACAGCAATGGTATCTTTAGGTCCTTGGCAGTTTGAGAAGCAGCAGCATGATTATCAATTCAATGTGTCCAAGCCTTCTCTGGACAGAAATACTCAGCTGTAACGCACACACACACACACACACACACACACCTGCATTAGGCCAGATAAGGGTGAATGAGATAGCTCATCTAGACTAGAGAAAAGGGGGCCAAAAGTGCCATGGAAACCACCACATTCATGAGCTCTAATGATGTCAGGAATATTCTGCCTGCCATATCTAGAGTACACATGGATGATTTTTTTTAATAAAAAATTTTTATTTGGTTTCTTCTTTACATCATTCATTTCCATGAGATTTTTGAGTTACAAATTTTCTCCCTGTCTTTCCCCTACCCCAACCCCAAAACAGAGATCACACTGTAAAGCCCCTGCCCCAAGTTGCTCTCTTTCTGATAGAGCAGGGAGGGTCTCCCTACCGTAGCCCCTGCACATCTTAATTCCCAGTTGCATATATTGCAGAGC
>CM053599.1:1034738-1046805 GCA_028646575.1 Pseudocheirus occidentalis
TTCCATGCTTTGATCCTTTTTATCCACAAAAAAGGATTCTAGAGTTTTATTGCTGTTCTTATTTTGCTTCCTTTTCCTCATGTTAGCCAGTCAATTAATTGGTTGATTTTTTTAGGTCTGTGAAACTCTGCTTCCAGAGGGGAAATCTCTGTCCCAAATTGCTGGGATTTTCACAGCTGCTGGAGCTATTAGGAGGGTGCTGCAGCCCCCCACCAGCTTTGGCTTGCTGAAAGCACACCCCGGGACCACCATCCAAGACCATGATCCAGATCCAGGCCACTCAACACAAGAGCCCTTGGCCCTGATCAATCGTCTCAGCCCTCCTGCGGAGTCCACAGGCCAGGAGCTCTGAAGCAGCCCAGTGGAGCAGTTGTCAGTTGTAGCTGATCCTGCCCTTATCTCACTGCTTCCTTGCCCTTGGGGCAGATCAGCCAAACTGCTTTTCCTCCCCCAAATTTAGCTTGAAAGCTTCACTTTCACTGACTTTTCTCTAATCCTTCTTTTTCCTGGCTTAATAGATGTGGAGATTGCTTCAGGTGCTGTAGATCTGCTCTCTGGCGTAGACTCACACTGAGGCTTGGCTCCTCCCATCTACCCTGGGGCCTGGCCGCTGTTTCAGTTTCAGCCTGGGCTGGCCTCAGCTCCCAGCCTGCCACGTTGAGCCCCTCCTGCTGAGCTGCCTTCAGCAAGAGATGTGTTTTCTGTATTTTTGTGAGTTTGGCCACCCTAGAATTTGTTCAGAGTCATATTTTATGGGTATTTAGGGTGGGTGTGTGGGAACTATGAAACTCTACTGCTTCTATGCCTCCATCTTAGCTCTGCCTCCCCCACATGGATGATTTTTTTATGTTCTGGAATATCCTCTTGCCCCCAACATAGTGTGCGTGTGTGTGTTTGTGTGTGTGTGTGTATTGGGGATGGAGGGTGAGAAGTCTCCAGACCACCTGTCCCTGACCCTCTAATAATCATTGTAGATCCTGATAATGTCATCAGTTGTTAAAATAAATCATGTTTCCATCACCCTTAATTGTACTATTTCACTTGCTCAGACATCTTTGGTAATAGCAAGATTAACAACTCAAACCCTATTACTTCTAAGATATTTGAGATTGGGATTAAGGGGGAAAGTAGGTACAGTATCCCATCTCTCCTTTACTTGATTCCAACGGTCCCAATAGGTCTCAAGAAAAAAGTGTCTCTGAATGTATCCCAGATTAAAGGAAGGGGTGTCTTCCTATTATAAGTAGGCTGGGGATCCTTTGAATCAAAACTGAGACATCCAATGAGTCATGTAGAGTGGAAGGAGGAGGAAATTTTCTATTTTTAATAGGAGAGGACCCTTCATTTTTTTAAAAATATATTTTATTGGGGAAGCTAGGTGGTGCAGTGAATAGAGCACCACCCCTGGAGTCAGAAGGATCTGAGTTCAAATCCAGCCTCAGACACTTAACACAAAACTAGCCATCTGTCCTGGGGCAAGTTGCTTAACTCCAATTGCCCTCCAAAAATCAGTGCTAATGATGAACCAGACTATCCTCCTCCAGAAAAAAAACTGAAATTGTTTGAATAGACACTGAAGTGGCTAGTTTTTACTTGCTTCCTTTCACTGTTTTTCTTTCATTCAAGTCTTCTTGTACAAAATGACTAATATGGAAATGTTTACATGATTGCATAGAATTTGGAACTCAAAAATATAATTTATATTTTATTTCCCTCCAATTGAGTGTTAAAACAATTTTAACATTTGGATTTTTTTAGTTTCAAATTCTATCCCTTCCTCCATCCAATACCTCCCCCCTTTCTAAGATAGTGAGCAAAGAAATATAGGTTATACATGTACAATCATGTAAAACATTTCCATATTAGTCATTTTGTACAAGAAGACTTGAATGAAAGAAAAACAGTGAAAGGAAGCAAGTAAAAACTAGCCACTTAAGTGTCTATTCAAACAATTTCAGTCCTTTTTCTGGAGGAGGATAGTCTGGTTTATCATTAACACTTTGGTGTTATCTTGGATCATCATATTGCTAAGAATAGCTAAATCATTCACAAATGATTATCATACAATATCATACAATATCTCTGCTACTGTGTATAATGTTCTCCTGGTTCTGCTCACTTTACTTTGCATCAATTCATGTAAGTCTTTCCAGGTTTTTCTGAAATCATCCTACTTGTCATGTCTTATAGCACAATAGTATTCCATTGCAATCATGTACCACAGATTGTTGAGCCATTCCCCAACTGATGGGCAACCCTTTGATTTTCAATTCTTAGCCACCACAAAAATAACTGCTATAAATATTTGTTTTGTACAAAGGGGTCCTTTCCCCCTTTTTTATATCTTTAGGATACAGATCTAGCAGCGGTATTGATGGACCAAAGGGTATGCATAGTTTTATAGACCTTTTGGCATAGTTCCAAATTGTTCTCCAGAATGGCTGGATCAGCTCACCACTCCACCAACAGGGCATTAGTAGAACTCTTCCTTTCAATACTATTTCCTTCCTCAGGAAAAAGAATGATACCTTCATTACCATTAGAGCAATAAGAATTGGAAAAGCTAGAGTTAAAACAATGTTTGACCCCCAAGGAGAAAAGCAGCCTAAGAGCCAAATAAAAAAAGTTAGCACCTCCTAGCATGTGCCCTAGTTGGACCAACAGCAGGGCTGGAAGTCCCAGGCATGCAGCTTTTGAAATCTTCTTGAGTTTGCTCTCTTTTGCCCCCTGCCAACAAGAGAAGCAGTTTCTTGGTTTTCCTTCCTTTACTTTCTGCCTTTGTGGCCAAACAAGATGCTGTTTGGTTGGGCTTCTCCTAGTCTCCTTTCCCATTTCAATAGGAATGGTGAGGCAAAGGTCTCTCTAGATTTCTACCCTCTTTTCCACAGGAGTCCTCCTGGACTTTGCCTCTTAGGCATTCCCAGCCCCTCTAGGTTTAGGTGAGGGATCGACTGGTGATTCATTGCTTTCCAAGAATAATTATTTATCATACGTTTTGAATTCTCTTTTCATTAGAAGGAAGTACTTTTGGAAAGGTTCATATATTTCTCCTGAGCTAGGAATTTGCCTTGATAGCCCAGACCTTGGATAACTCTCGATTTATATTGGATTTATTGTTTGCTATTGATCCAGGAATTTTCCCTGTAGTGCAAGGGTGTGATGATGTTCAAAAGATACTTCACCTTTAGCCAAAAGTAAGTCTTTCATGAGTGAGGTTTAATTTCCAGACTCTATATTGGGCAATTGTTAGATGGCCCCAATGGTGCTTACTAAGCATGAGGGATATCAAGCTGGGACAAAGAGGACAAAACCATCTGCATTTGCGGGAACTGGGGGGGGGGGGTTCTTCTTCCCAGATGCCATGTTGGACAGCTGGAATGAATGGACCATGTTATCATAAAGCCAGGTACCAGCTCATGAGCAGCCAATGAGATGAAAGCCCACAGACTGGATCCTGTAATCGACATGAAGCCTACGCAAGAGAAGAGAGTCTGTGCTTCCTATGCTAAGGGACAAGAGACATGTCTGCTTCAAAGTCCCATTAGGCAATGAAACATTACCTGCTGTTCCCAGGTCAGCCAGCAATATTCTTCTGGAATCTTGACTCCCTTGCAGGTATTTCCAGAAGTGGGAGCACCCTAGGTTTTCTTCAAGCAGCAGGAACATCACTGCATCATTTTCCATCTTTTCCTCCTGCTTCCTCTTTCCCCTGGTTTTTTTTTCCTTTTCATCTTCCTTCTCCTCCCCTTCTTACTTCTTGTCCCCCCCCACTTCTTTCTCCTTCATTGATATGGATTTTGTTCATGTTTGATCTATGCCTGGGATACCACTGGCACAGCCCAATCCTAAGACAGAGGATTCATCCAGCAATGCAAGCTGGTTGCTATGTTATCACCCAAATTCTAGTGTGACATGGACCAATGAAAGGCTCGTGACTTACCAGGGGTGACCAGCAGGAGGACTCAAATGCAGGACAAGAACCCAAGGCTCCACCCCCCATCACCATTATTGTTATTACTTGTTAATTTTCTCTTTAAAGCTCCTTGCTCTATAAGGTGCCAGAAAAAGATTACCAGTTGGCCATGTGATGCCAGTTTCTCAGTAGTGAGTGTAACCCAGTGCTGTGCTCTCTGCTCTCAAAGGGTAGTTTGGTGGTAGAGGAAAGGCCTGTTCCTGAATTGGGAACTGGAGCTGGAGTTATGGCTTAGGCCAATCCCATTCACTCTCTGGGCCTGTTTCCCCATGAAATGGATGAATAATGTGTGTCCTCCCTCCCTCCAGGGTTGGAGTAAGGAAGGGATTTTGTCAAGAGTAGAGGCCAATGCAAGTGATCTCTCCTCATTGCCATAGATGCTACCATAGTCTACAGCACAGTGACAGAGTCCTTTCCTTTTCACCCCAATACTTACTTCCTCATTTGTGGACTGCTTTCCTCCAACCACCCTAGAAGGTAGAAAGTTCAAGTGTGATTGCCACCATGTTACAGATACGCTACTGAGACTAAGAGAGTTACAGTGCCAAGCTCATGGCACCCTGGCCACCCCCAGGCCAGTCACCAAAGCCTGGTCTCTCACCTCCACATCCAATGGGCCCTTTTTCTACTCTGTGCTAAGGAAGTACTCCAGGGAAAGCCAAGAGACCAGGGTTCAAGTGCAACCTCACAAGGTACTGGAGCTAATGAGCTTTGTGACCTTAGACTGGGCTCTTGCTCCTCTGGACTTCACCTATGGGACAAAGGGCTGGTCTCTGTGCTCTTGGAGGGCCCTGCTGCTTTGGGATTTCAAGGAAAATCTCTCCCCATTGCCTTCTCCCATGAGCTGAGGGTTGACTTGCCTCTGGAGACTTTTCTGGCTTCTTAATGATGGGGTGAGACCTTCCTTTTCTGGTTCATGTGAACAGTCCCAGCCTCCTCCTCATGGTTGTCACAGAAGTTAATAAGGGGTTTTCTGAGCCCATTTGTGCTGGAGGCAGTGCCAGGGGGTGTGAGCTGCCAGGGCAGCCTCTAATAACCAGCCTTCAGCTAGTTTTGGAGAGAACTCAGGCTTGTCAGCTATTTTTAGCTGGCCTGCTCCTCTCCTCTAAAGCCTTTTAATCAAGACATCCCTCCCCCTCTGCCAGGCTGGCACTTTCACAGGCTGTCCAAGTAGGAGCCCCTAGCTTGCAGAGCAGGATCTAAGCCTGAGGTGGCCCTAGGCCCTAAGCCACCTGCCAGGGTTACTCCCTATTCCAAGGGCAATTCAAGCGGCTTCCATGCCCAGGACCCTTGAAAGTGTGGAGAGCTCAGTAGCTCAGGGAGGCATAAAGTACAAATCTTATGACACACAGTTGTCAGAAGAGTAGACTCAGAGAGTCTGAAGGCTCAGAGAAACCAAGAATATTTCCTGGGACCACACAGAGAGTCAAAAACCATCAGATCTGATAGGATAATGAATGACCCAGACAGGAGAGGGTGTTTACGGACTTCTTCCCCATCACCCTATGCAGTGCAGGTCACAGAAAGAGTTCTAAGTTTGAAGTTGCCATTTTGGATCTCAGTCCCCAAACTTTCACTTACTAGCCATGGGACTCAGGTCTCTCAGTTCACTTGTCTGTGGCCTGAGTGGGATTCTTCAGAGGGCTCTGCCACTAACACACCTAAGATCCTATACCATTGGAAGTGAGAATGGGGAAGGGCAGCTAGGTAGTGCAGTGAATAGAGCACAAGCCCTGGAGTCAGGAGGTCCTCAGTTCAAATCCAGTCTCAGACACTTAACACTTAGTAGCCATGTGATCTTGGGCAAGTCACTTAACCACAATTGTCCTGCCTTCCCCCCTCCAAAAAAAAAGCAAAAAAAGGCAAAAAAGCAAAAGTGAGATTGGGGGTCTTTCCTCCCATTCACTCACCCCGTTTTATAGATAAGGAAATCAAGGTCCAGGAGTTATAATGACTTGGCCAAAGTCACAGCAATCAAACCTAAGCATGTCCTCTAGGTTCCCTCTCTTGTTACCCTGTGCCTACTTGAGGTGAATATTCCTTCTAGCAATTTACTATGTCATCAATCTCAAAGCAATCCCTCGCCTGACCCCTGTTTTCTAGATCCCATCTCCAGAGAGCTAGATAGTAACAGGAAAGGTTGGAGCAAGGTTGGGAGGACAGGGAAAGGACCCAACCTGCCTGGGGAGCTGTAATGGGAATGGGAATGTGAAGATCTTCTCTGCCTCTTAATAGACCTATGGGGTAGTTTGAAGACTTCTCCTGCTTTAAAAGTAAACTCTGCCCCAGGCTGAATGTGGTCACATGGAGCCTGTGGTGGGTTGAGTTTGCTGAAGGGATACAGAGCCTACAGGAAGGTGGTCGGAGCTAGTGGGAAGGTGGGGAAGAGAGAATGCTCAGGCAAGGAGATAGAGAGGTTTGTGAGTAAATATTGATCTTGTATTGATTTGTGGGAAGGCTGAAGGATGTTGTGGCTTTCAGTGTTGTTACAGTTTCTGAATATCTTTGATGGAATCAGCTTACTGGTTTTGCGATTTGGTTTTCTGATGTCTAAATGAATTCTTCAGTTCTATCCTCTCTCTGGAGAATCTGATATATTTTTCTATCAAACATCATGCAATAATTTTAGTCACAGTCTTTATCGTGATTGTGGGTGCTGTAAATATTACATTGGTGCTGCAGGAGCCCATCAGGAACATGTGCACCCTCTCCTCCAGGAAGCCTTATGGAATGACTTCACCCCTTGTGCCTCTCTGACTAAGCTTTCCCACCCTAATGTATTCTCCAGCTTCTTTGTGTTCACATCTCATATCACCCTTCCTTAACTTCAAGCTTCCTGGGGCAGAGAATATGTCTTTAACATCTCATCAGCCTCTGACAGTCTAGCCCAGAGTCATTCACAGGGAATTGTAAAAAGTCTTCCAGAGTAGGTGTAAAAAGCAGGTGAAATGTCTCATCTCAGTTTCTCTAAGGCTCTTCTCCACCAGCGCCACAGCCACCAGCCCCTCGCTCCAAATACTGTGAATGGCACAGAAGTCTCTTTATGCTTTCCAGGTACCCAGACATCCCTTCCAGTCTCTGCTTCCTTAGTCACTTAAGCTGATACCTTCTAGATCCAAATTGTCATAAAGGTATGGGAAGCAGTGTCTCTTCCTGTTGCCATTCCCGGGCCTCCCATGACAGTGAGGTGCTCTGCCCATGGGAGAGGCAATGTGTGTTGTACTAATAAGCAAATGTGAGCTAGAAACATAAGAGAGTTCAAACCAAAGACCCATCAAATAGTGATAGAGGAGCTTCCTCAGTCCCAAGCAAAGCAGGGAGACCAGTAGATGCCTGCATCCATTCTCCAGCTCCCTAAGTCTATGACTCTTGGTCCTCCTGAATGGTAGGAAGCCTGGTCTCCCTTGAGAAAGTTAACTTATTTTTTTCCTTTCTCTTATGGTCTAAACCCTTCGAAGCATAGTGTAAGGATTCACAGACCCAGAGTGCCACAGGGCTTATCCAATAGCCACCTTTAAAATGGCCAACCTGTCGATCAGATAGGGCTTCTAAGACATCCAGCATCTGAACAGGAAGAAAATAACCAAGGGGGAAAGGTGAGTAATAAAGTAGAATTATGGAACCCCCAGACACATGTGGGAGTTGATGCAAATTGGAACAGCCAGGTAGATTCCTATTGGATGCCACTAATACTGGTCTGGTGCCCACTGCGGGCCAGGGCTGGCCTTTGGCCCTTCTTCACAGTCCAGATACTTAGTCCAATGCTTAATAAATGCTTGTTGACTGACTGACTGATATCGTTCAGTTCTAGAATACAAGGACAAAACAAATCAACTCCTGCTTTTAAGGCACTGCCTTCTTTTATTTTCTTGGCCGCCTGGGGCTAACACCAAGAAATTCAGGATACAGATGTTGGGGGGGGGAGGAGCTCAAAAGAGTCTTCCCACAGATCCTGTGGGTACCAAGAGAGGCTTCTTCAGCTCCACACTCACTGTAAATATCCCCATGACATCTCTACCTTGATGTGTTTGTAGGAAGATTGTGGGGAGAGAGAAACCCAGCCAACATCCACTCCATAGCACCTGACCTTTCCTTTCCTGTGACAGTTTTATCAGTCATCTGAGCTATAATAGGATGGGGATAAAAAGTTCATATTTTCTCCACCCCAGCAAAGAATCAATGAAGTTCCCTTGACAAGTTTTATTGAAAAATCGCTGCTAATGGCTTAAACTGGCCTACAAGAATGAGCTGCTAGGAGGAACATTTAGCAAACTACAGAAAGGATAAGATGTGACCTGAATTGCAGGGAGACAGGATGAGGAAGAAGGTTCAGGAATGATTCTTAAAATGAGCATGGTAGAAAATGTTGTGCACTGAGCTTGGCGCAGCAACAGCATACTATTTATAGAAAAGGAAGAATGTGTTCTATAAAGTGTGGCCCAGACTCTGAGATGCTTCAAGCTGAAAGGGACTGGAGCCATCCATTCCAGCTCACAGCTGAACAGGAAGCACCCATATCATCCCCTCTGGACCCAAGTGATTGAGGAATGTGAAGCTACTTGTTTTCAGCATGACTCACCCCAAACGGGTCAGATCAAGAGTAATTAAATGTGATTCCATTAGAGGAGAAGACAAAACCCTACAAAGATTCAAGGTAGAACCTTCTGAAATAAAAGTAGAAAACTTCTCTGAACTACCTGAGCTGCCAATTCATCCCTCCCCAGGTACACCTGGTGCCACCAACCTGCCAGGCCCTGTTGGGAGCAGCTGGGGGCCACAGCTGACTCCTTGGTCCCTCAGAGCAGGCATCCAACCTGAGCTTCCCACAGCTCACACAAGGTCCAACTGCAGCATGGGGAGGCAGTGAGTGGCAAGAGGAAAGAAAGTGGTGACAATGTAGAAAATAGGGATCCAAAATGCCCAAGAGAAGATTGCCTGTCATCCACACTTCAGTTTATTGTCTTAGGGTGGCAAAGACTTAGAAAATGGTAATAAGACAGAGTATCAGCTCCCAGTTGTGCCCAGATATCCTAATTCTAGAAGACTAAGACTGCTCAGACTCAGGTGTCAGTTCAGGAGAAAAACTAGAAACCAGGGCACTGCTTGGAAGAGAGATCAGACAACAGAGTCTGAAGCAAATGACCCTAAATGAGGGGCAAGGAGTTTGAAAGGTGGAACAACAAAAAGATAAGAAGAAAAGGTCTGAGCATAAGCCCGTACCCCAGTTTGATAATCTGATAGGGAAAGAATAAACAAGAACTCCAAAAATACCTTTATACAATGACTCGGCCTTATACCCTAAAAGAAAATGAGTTCCAATCCTCCAACAAAAATAGCAATAAATTAGGCAAAGAACCTAGATATCATATGTAAAAGATGACAATAAATCCCAGAATGATTTTAAAAAATAAAAGATTCAAAATAAGACATTAAGATGGGGGGGGGGGGAAATGTGAAAAGCAGAGCTCCCAAAGAAGAAACAAATAAGACAAGCAACAGAGTAGACAATTTCAAACACATAAGAGGCTTTTCCCAAACAAGAGAAGTTCTGAAAAAGAAAATTACAGATCTGCAACTTAAAAACCCAGAAATAAAGTAAAATGCGACTGAAGAGCAGCAAGAGAAGGAAAATAGGAATTTCTATAAGGCAAATATACTGATAAACACAAAATGGGGGGTGGAGCCAAGATGGTGGAGTAAAAACAGGAACTTGCTTAAACTTTTACACCAACCACCTCTAATATCTGTTAAACAAGACTCTAAACAAATTTTAGATGCTAGACTTTAGATTTGAAGCTACAAAATCCACAAAGTGGCAGAAAGAAACAAATCTCTCAATGAAGGGAGCCTGGGAGGCCAACAGGAACAGTCTATCACATGCAGCTAGGGGCGGAGCCATGAGGGCCCAGATCCAGGGTAACCACAACCAGTGGCACAGACTGGCCAGATCAGACCTCAGGAGAGTGAATCACTGGCATCTGTGGTAGTTTCCAGACTTCCCAACTCATAAATGCCAAAGAGATAGTAAAAGGTCAGTAGGGAACTCTGTTGGAACTGGATAATGGAAGAGCACTATCTGGCCTGTCCCCTTGGGGTGAGAGACAGTGGCCCTGTGATGGCTGCAGCTGCTGCCACATGGCTACCTCCAGAATTTATGGCCGGCAGATCCTTGGGGGACCAGCCTACCATTCAGAGGGTGATTTTTCTTGTTTTGATCTGCTTGGATCTTGGCTGCAGGCTTGGGCTGTGGTCCTGGGGTAAGAAATGCCAGTGTGCCAGAGCTTATGCTGGCTGTAGAAAGGGTGCCCCCTCAGACCTCTGGAAACAACTGTGAAAACCCCAGCAATTTGGGACACAGACTTCTTCATTCTGGAAGCAGAGTTCTACTGTGGCAAAGAGCTCAAAAATCAAGTAATTGGCTGGCAAGATAAGTAAGTAGAGGAAGCACAATCAGACCATACAATCCTCCCTTGGGGACAAAAGTAATCAAAGCTTGGAATTGGAGAAGGAAAATGAAGTCAGAATTTCTGCATCAAAAGTTTCCAAGAAAAATATAAATTGGTCACAGGCCATGGAGGAGATCAAGAAGGGTTTTGAAAATCAAGTAAAAGAAGTGAAGAAAAACTGGGAAGAAAAATGACAATGATGCAAGAAAATCATGAAAAGTGAGTCAATGGCCTGCTAGAGGAGACCCAAAAAATATTGAAGAAAATAACACCTTAAAAATAGACTAACACAAATGGCAAAAGGGGCACAAAAACCCAATGAGGAGAAGAATGCCTTAAAAAGCCAAATTTGCCAAATGGAAAAAGAATTTCAAAAACTCACTGAAGAGAATAATTCCTTCAAAATTAGATTAGAGAAACTAGAAACTAATGACTTTATGAGAAATCAAGATACTAGAAAACAGATCCAAACAAATGAAAAAATAGAAGGTAATGTGAAATATTTCATTGGAAGAACCACTGACCTGGAAAATAGAAACAGATCCAGAAGACATCATTTTAAAATTATTGGACTACCTGAAAGCCAAGATCAAAAAAAGAGCCTAGATACCATCTTTCAAGAAATTATCAAGCAAAATTGCCTTGATATTCTAGAACCAGAGGGCAAAATAGAAATTGAAAGAATTCACTGATTGCCTCTTGAAAAAGATCCCAAAAAGAAAGTTCCTAGGAATATTATAGCCAAATCTCAGAGTTCCCAGGTCAAAGAGAAAATATTACAAACTGTCAGAAAGAAACAATTTGAGTATTGTGAAAACACAATCAGGATAACACAAGATCTAGCAGCTTTTACATTAAGGGATAGAAGGGCTTGGAATACGATATTTCAGAGGTCAAAGGAGCTAGGATTAAAACCAATAATCACCCACTCAGCAAAACTGAGTATAATGCTTCAGGGGAAAATATTGTCATTCAACGAAGTAGAGGACTTCCAAGTATTATTGATGAAAAAACCAGAGCTGAACAGCAAATTTGACTTTCAAATACAAGAAGCAATAGAAGCATGAGAAGGTAAACAGAAAAAAAAAGAAACCATAAGGAACTTATTTAAGTTGAACTATTTACATTCCTATATGGAAAAACAATATTTGTAACTTATGAGACTTTTCTCAGTATGAGAATAGCTGAAGGGAATATATATGTATATGTATAGAAGGGTGTATATGTGTATCATATATATATATATATATATATATATATATACGATACACACACACACACACACATACACACACACATATTTGAATGTGTCAATATGTGTGTCCATATATACATAGAGGGCACGGGATAAGTTGAATAGAAAGGGATAATATCTAAAAATAAAATTAAGAGGTGAGAGAAGAATATTTTGGGAGAAGGAGAAAAAGAAAGATATAATACTGTAAATTTTCTCATATAAAAGAGGCAAGAGAAAACTGTTACAATGGAGGGGAAGAGCAGGAAGGTGAAAGGGAATGGGTCAACATTAATCTCATTTAATTTAGCTTAAGGATGGAATAACATACACACTCAATTGGGTATCTTATCCTACAGGAAGGTAGGGGGAAAGAGGATAAGAGGGGGAATAATAGAAGGGGGGACAGATGGG
>CM053599.1:1053629-1076372 GCA_028646575.1 Pseudocheirus occidentalis
CAGCTCTCTTTGTGGTGGGAAAACCTGGAAATTTAAGGGATGCCCATCAATTGTGGAATGGCTGAACAAGTTATGGTATATGAATGTGATGGAATATTATTGTGCTATAAGAAATGGGAAGTATATTGATTTCGTAATTACCTGAAGAGGCTTATACAAATTGATGCTGAGTGAGAAGAGCAGAACCAGGAAAAATTTGTACACAGTCACAGATACATCATATGTGTGACGACCAATTTTGAAAAACTGGACTCTTCTCAGCATCGCACAGTTAAAAGACAACTCTACAAGTCTCAGGATGGAAGTAGATGTCTACATTCAGAGAAAGATCCAGAAAGATCAGAGTTTAAAAGGAGGCTGAAGCAATGCATGCTATCATTCTTTTCTATGTTTGGCTTTTGTTTCTCTTTTCTCATTGTTCACTCCATTGGCTATAACACCTATACAACCAGACTATTGTACAATGTGAAAGAGTTTGCAGATCCTATACATGATTGTATGCCACCATGGCAGGGGTGAGGGGAGGGGTGGAAGGGGAGAAAAATCTGAAACTCAAGTGACTCTGAAACAGAATCTTGTAATCTAAAAGTAAACAAACAAGTCAATAAAATAAATTTAAAAAAAATAATAATTTTGCAATCCTTAAAGCCTGCTCTAGATCCAGGTGATGTGATGGTCTCTTCTATCTCCTGTGCCCAAGGCCACATCTGGGCTCTCACTCCTCCACTTTCCTCTCTCTCTCCCCTCCAATGTCCATGTTCTTTCTTCTCTTCCTCCTGCCGATCTACGTCCTCTTCAGCCCCACCTCCACCCCATCTGTCTCCAGCTCCTTTTAATCCCCCCTCCTCCTTGCTTCATTCTCTCATTTTCCTTCTCCCCCACCCCCTTCCTCTTCCATCTAGCCTGGCCAAGCAGAGAAGCCTAGGCTGTGCCCAGGGCAGATGGGAGCAGGACTGGGCGAGGCTTTTCAAGCCCCTAGGTGCTGAGTTGAGTGCTTTTGGAAGTTATCCTCCACATTCTTCCTAGATGAGGCGATGGTCTGGCCAACTAAGTTTGAAATCAGAGGATGTGGACACTACTTAAGGGGCAAGGGGCTTTGGAAGAGTTATGCTAATTATAAAGCTCCTCCCTAAACCAAAGAGCCCAAGGCAGTGAGGCTGGGGGCTGAAGGCATTGAGGCTGGAGGCAGTGAGGTTGGAAGCTGGGATTCTGTGCTCCCCAGAGACCAAGTCCCAGGGACTTGAGGTGAGTCCTTGACTCTTTTGGGCCTGTTGAGACCCTGCTTGTAATGGATGAGGCTTGGCATAAGGTTCTCAATCTCATGAATGCTCAGGCGTTTTGCTGTGAAATGAAGGTGATGAAATAGACTGTACTGAAACTCTCTTCTAGCCTCATGATTCTCAAATTTTGCCTCTTAATTAAAGTATGTTCCCTAAGACCTCTATGGGACAATGCTTCACTGATTCGTCTGAGTTTGGTGTCAGTGATGAGATTGTTAAAACCATTTTCTCATTTGTATTTTCCCCCAATCCAGACAAGTCTTCTAGTCCAGAGTGATCCAAATTGTAGGGACTTTGTTGCCTGCTATGTTGGGGAGAAAGCAAGATGGACTGAAGCTGGAGAGGCCTTTTAGGTCCCTGAGGGCATGGAGCTTCTGGAGCTAGGGCAGAAGCAGAGGAGAAAGGGAGGGGATGAGCTTCCAGGGAGGAAAAGGTCTAGAGGTGGCTTAGGGGCTTCCAAGGAGGTGGAAGAGGGGACTTCAATGGAGGTGAGCTTCTGAGGGGGCTTTCCAGTTAAGTAATACTAAACATCATTGTGGCATATAAAAAGGTAGAGGAGTGATCCCTGCTATAGACCCCTAATGGACACATGGGAGATCAGTAACTGGGAAGATCCCCAGGGCCTCTATCTCCCCTTTGGAGAAAGCTACACATTTCAGTGGGGCCATTTGGTCCTGGCCATTGTAGGCGAATTGCTCTTGTTCTATGTTCCACTAGCAAATCGTGGAGTTTCCTAGGAAACCTTCCTCTCCCCTTAAATCTAATTCTCCCACAGAGCTGGATCTGAAGTCACTGGCCTGACTTTCCTCTCATTTCTCTCTACCTGTTAGAGAAGACATACCAGCTGGTGGAAAGGTCTTAAGTGGCTGGGATTTCATTAGTCTTTATCACCTGGCTCTCCAATTAACTCTTGTGCTGCTGCTGCCTTGCTTTTTGGGTGGTCAGGACAGACCCACACTAGGGCCATGGCAGCAGGGATATTGAGTGGATGAGGGCTGGAGTGCTGCCTTGCCCAGATCTCTGTTAGGATGGCAAGTGTTACCAGTAATGAGTAAAGGGAAAGCCAGGGTACCCCATCCCCACCAACAGCCCCATTCCCTCTCTACCTCCTTGCTCACAAGGATAACACACACCACATGCTCCCCTACTCCATCCCCATCCCCACCCATCCACACTCCCATCCCCCACCATCAATCATCCCTCCCCATATAGCCCCCTCCCCCATGCAGGGTATTGGTCCATCATGTTTCCATGGAGATAAGTTTTATTTCTCTTCCTTGTAAACAATAGCCAGTCCCTACTTATTTTGGGGTCTCTTTTGGTGAAGGGGTTCTATATGTAAGCCAGGATGGATTCTGAGTAAAATGGAAGAGACAAAGGCACCTCTTTGAACTACTATACCCATGAAGATTGCATGCCCTAGGTAACAAGGAGTAGCTTTCTGTATCCAGACCAGTGGAAGGGGAGAGGACTTACCCAGAAGCCATTTGGACATGAACTCGGTGGTATCTATTTTTGGTAGGAACTGAGCTAGGCTGTGAGCCCATCAGGCACTCAGATGGGATGTACAGAGAGTATGCTGTGCCCAGGTATTTTGGGGGATGTTTGTTCCAGCTATATATTTAAAGTAAATATTCATTTGTAAAAGCTATTGACATTGAATGGTTAACTGGATTTGGGGCACTAGTTATAGGCACCTAACAATAAAGAGAATAAAATTGGTGGGGAGCTTGAGAAAAGACCCCCATTGCCCTCTCTGGGTACACTAGATCCATGAAGGGTCTTGGGAACAGCCTGACTCCGGCTTCCCTTGTGCACCTGCCATATATCTCAGAAAGGAAAGATCCTCAAAAGCAGAATGTAGATGAATGGTCCCTGGCCCCAGCTGCACTCAGCATTCTCCTGGTGCATGTCTTTCTGCATCTTTCTTCATCTAACTCTTTTCAGGACAGGGAGGTTTGAAGGAGAGCACTGCCATGACCAATGGGATGGTGGCAATGGCCTGGCAAGTCCCTGGAATCAGCTCCAGCTAGTTTGGAGAGCTCTGATGCCTCCAACAGCTTAGCTTACCATGAACACACATGACCTAGGGAGGCAGTGTTGCATAGTGGATAGTGTACTAAACTAGAAATCCAGAAGAGTTCAACTCAGATCCTGCCTCAGCTACTAAGTGTCCATGGTAAGGGTAGAGTTGGCATCAAGAGCCAGAATTTTGACAGCACTAAGAGCACTTTTCAGATATTATCTCCTCTTATCTTCACACTTTCCCTAGGAAACAGGTGCTTTTACTATTCTCATTTTGGAGATGAGGAAACTGAAGCAGCCAGTGGTTAAGTGACTTGTCTAGGGTCATACAGCTAGTATGACTCTAACACAGTGATATAATTTGGTCATCTCTGAGAACCAAAGACAACAACCAAGCACAGCTGGTAAGTGTCTAAGGCTGGACACATTCAGGTCTTGCTGATTCATGTCCAGGGCTCTAGCTGCTGTAGCATCTAACTTTTTACCCCTAACTCAGCCTCAGTGCCCCCATCTGTAAAATGGAGATAACACTAACACTTTTGTCACAGATTGTGCAGCTCATATGAGAAAACATTTGAACGTGTTTTGCAAATCTTAAAGTATCATACAAATGCACCCTTATTATTATTGGTAGCTAAGGGTTGTTTTATGAGTAATCACGCCATTTGTCACTCATTATTATTCCATTGGCAGGAACCCAAGAAGTGCCAGAATAGATGGTTCAAGGAACAAATTGAGATCTCAGGTAGGCAGGCTGCCTTTCTCCTTGCTTTTCAGCTCCAAGAGGAAAGAAGATCTGGGAAGGTCAGGAAAGAGACTTACACAATTAGGATTTCCTAAAGAATTCTAGAAAATGGAAAATCCCAATGTAAGAAAAAACATGTTATCTACTGGTTTTTCCTAGATGCATCTAAATATCAGGTCTAAATGTCATGAAGAACAGGGTTCAGGGATATGTTGGCCATCAAATTTAAGATGAACGGGATCTTACAGATCAACTAACCCTACCTCCAGTATGAAAGTTAAGGAAATAGGCTCAGGTAGGCTATAGCATTTCTACAGTTTCACAATTTACTATTGGCGGGACTGGGTCTAGAATTCAACTTTCTTATCTCCCATTGGTAAGACAACATGGACATAGAGTCAGGAAGACCCCAGTTCAAATCTATCCCCAGACATTTACCATGTGACACTGGGAAAGTTCCTTAATCTCTTCTGGACTCAATTTTCTCATTTGTAAAATGGGATAAACCAAACTAAGTTTCCTTCCAGCACTCTATAATATTTGATAATAATACCATGTTTTATAATATAATATTTATATAATACATTCATAACACAACATAATATAATATAATGCAACAAAATGCAATGAAACGGAATGTAATGCAACAAAATGTAATGAAATGTAATATTTGGTAATAATAGCGTGTTCCCTCTACTCTTTGTGACTGACTGTTATGATAGTTCTACCTGGGGCTGTCCTCTAGTTAGGCCTTCCTAACTGGTTTTTGTGTCATGGACCGACACCTTTGGCAGTATTGCAAAAAATGAAGCACATAGAATTATAAAGGGAACCAGTGGTACTGAAACACATTTATCAAAATCAAAAGAAATGAGTTCCTGGACTCCAGGTTGAGGTCCCCTGTTCTTATGGAAGGGAGATTCTTTGAGCCAGAATTCTGATGGATTTTTTTCTCCTTTCTCTGCCTTTTCTAAGAAGTAACAGCCTGGAAAAGGGTCTAGGCTCTTCTAAGATCTGGCTTCCACTGTGGGCTCTACCAGTGAACCATAGCAAGCTCACAGCCAATTATCTACAAAACAAAACAAAATAACAACATCACAAATCTTCTCCCTACTCCCTAATCTTGCATTATGCACAGCCAATTGCTTCATTCCTCAGCAGGGTAGGAAGGATGCTGGGCAGTCAGAGTTGTAGAACAAAAACATTCATCTCCTACCCCCTTCTTTCTACATTCAAATATTCCCAGCTCTTAGAAGCATGGTAGAATTGCCTGCAACATGAAATCCCACCCAGCTTTTTGCCATATCCTGAAGAAAGACTCTTGGTATCCTAGAATGTTTCAGTTGGAAGGATCCTCAGGAGTCATGACTACCTCTTTCTTGAACAGAAAGCCCCATATGACATCTCAGACAAATGCTCATCCAGCATTAACCTGAAAGTGTCTAAAGAGGCATAATCAATTACCAACTAATTCTGACTTGGGGCAATTCTAAATGATATGAATCCTTTTCTTTATATCAAGCAAAAATCTAACCCCCTACAATTTCAACCCATTATTCTTCATTCTGTCTCCTAGAGCCAATAAGACGTGATCTGCTTTTTCTTCTATAGGACTTGCTCTAAAAGTTCATTTTTCCCACGTGATGGTCAGTGAATCAATAAAAGTTTACTAAGTGCCTACTCCATGTTAGACTCTGGGCTAAGTGACGGCATACAAAGAAAGGCAGGAGACAGTCTGATGGGAGGGATGACACTAGAAAGGGAAGAGCTGGGGTGAAGGGGGAGGGGAGCTTCTGGGTTGGAGGGGTGCTGGAGGCAGAGATGAGATTCCAGAGAGCAGGATAGAATTCAAGAGGTAAATGAGGAGATGGCTGCCTCAGTGCTCCAGAAGTGAACTCCACCCTCCAACAAGGCAGAGGCCACAGGGACCTTCTTCCTTTATTTAGGAATAGCTAGTAAACTCTCTGGAAGAAGCTGAGCATAAGATGAACTTTTTAGGTGGCCATGTAACATGAGGGCCTCATATTGAGGTCATTAAGTTCCCTGGACCTTGTTCTCCCAGGAATTGTTGCTTAGTCATCCCTCTTTATTAGGCATTTAACCATTTTTGAACATAAGTGTAGGATTTTGTTTTTTAAAATTAATCATTTACTTATTTATTTTTAGTTTTCAACATTCATTTCAATAAGATTTTGAGTTACAAATTTTCTCCCCATCTCTCCCCTACCCCACCCCAAGATAGAGAGCCTACTGAATACCCCTTCCCCTGATTTGCTCTCTCTTATATCCACCCCCACTCCCACCCATAATTTTCTAGAAGGGCAAGATGGATTTCTATGTTCCACTGCTTGTATCTCTTATTTCCCAGTTGAATGTAAAAAATCAATTTTTTGAACATTTGTTTTTAAGACTCTGATTTCCAGATTCGTTCCCTTCTTCCCTCCTTACCCACCCCCACTGGGGAGACAAGCAATTCAATATAGTTTGTACATGTGTAGTTACACAAAACATTTCCATAGTAGTTATATTGTGAGAGACTAACTGTATTTCCCTCCATCCTATCTCACCCCCCACTTATTCTGTTTTCCACTATGACCCTGTTCCTTTTCAAAAGTGTTTGCTTCTCACTACTGTCTACTCTAATCTTCTGTCCTTTCTATCATACCCCCTTTTATCCCCTTCCCCCTACTTTCCTGTAGGGTAAAATACCCAATTGATTTTGTTATTCCCTTCTTAAGCCAAATTTAATGGGAGTGAGGTTGACCCATTACCTTTCACCTTCCCACTCTTCCCATCCATTGTAATAGTTTGCTCTTGCCTCTTTTATATGAGATAATTTACCCTATTCTGTCTCTCCCTTTCTCTTTCTCCCATTATATTTCTCTCTCACCTCTTAATTTCAATTTTTAGATATCATCCATTCCTATTCAACTCATCATGTGCCCTCTGTCTCTGCATACATGTACACACATATACATGCACTCACATGTGTATTTATGCACACTTACACCCTGCTATACATACATCTGTATGTATGTGTGTGTATTATTGCCTTCAACTATCGTTATACTGAGAAAAGCCTCATGAATTACAATTATTGTCATTCTATGTAGGAATTTAAATAGTTCAATTTTAATAAGTTCCATATGATTTCTTTTTTCCTGTTTACCTTCTCATGCTTCTCTTGTTTCTTGTATTTGAAAGTCAAATTTTCTGTTCAGCTCAGGTTGTTTTCATCAAGAATGCTTGAAAGTCCTCTATTCCATTAAATGACCATGTTTTCCCCTGAAGCATTATACTCAGTTTTGCTGGGTAGGTGATTCTTGGTTTTAATCCTAGCTCCTTTGACCTCTGGAATATCATATTCCAAGCTCTTCTATTCCTTAATATAGAAGTTCCTAGATCTTGTATTATCCTGATTGTATTTCCACAACACTCAAATTGTCTCTTCTTGGTAGCTTGTAATATTTTCTCCTTGACCTGGGAACTTTGGAATTTGGCTATAATATTCCTAGGAGTTTTCTTTAGGGGATCTTTTTCATGGAGATAATGCCATACTATCTTCCAGTTTTCTAGCAGTTTTTTGTCAGCAAGTAAGTGTTGTCATAAAAATTTGGATCTTTGGGTTTATCAAATACTAGATTATTTTGATAATAACTTCTATAGAATACAGTTTGAGATCTGGTATGGCTAGACTGCCTTCCTTCACATTTTAAAAACTGATTCCTTTCATATTCTTGACCTTTTGTCCTAGATGAATTTTGTTATTATTTTTTCTAGTTGTATAAAATATTTTTGGTAGGTTGATTGGTATGGCCCTGAATTAATAAATTTAGGTAGAACTGTCATTTTTATTAGATTGACATGGTCTACCCATGAGCATTTCATATTTCATCCAGTTGTTTAGATCTGACTTTATTAATGCAGAAATGATTTGTAATTATGTTTACATAGTTCCTGGGTTTGTCTTGGTAGGCAAACTCCCTAGTATTTTATATTGTCTACAGTTATTTTAAATGAAATTTCTCTTTCTCTTTCTTGCTACTGGACTTTGTTGATAAAATAAAGAGATGCTGCTGATTTATGTGGGTTTATTTTGTATTCTGCAACTTTGCTAATGTTGTCAATTATTTTGATGAGTTTTTAGTTAATTCTCTACAGTTCTCATATTATCTGCAAAGAGGGATAAGTTTATTTCTTCATATTCTAATTCCTTCCCCCTTCTTTTGCCTCATTGATATATTTACCATTGCTAATACAATACTGAATTCTTTAGGGAAGGAGCCAAGATGGCAGAGTAAAAGCACAAACTTGTCATGAGCTTTGACTCCAACTACTTCCAACACCTGTAAAATATGACTCTAAACAAATTTTAGAGCTACAGAACCCACAAAGGGACAGAGAGAAACAAATCTCTTGCAGAAGGTATCCTGGCAGGCCAACAGAAAAGGTCTATCACAGTGCACCAGGAGCCAAGTGAAGTCCCTTATGAGAACCTGGCCCCAGGATGGCCCCAACTGGCCAGAGCAGAGTTCAGGAAAGCAAATCATCAGCAGCTATGGTGTTTTCCAGGCTTCTCAACCCATAAATGCCAAAGAGAAAATAAAAGGTCAGTTGGAAACTCTTTTGGAAGGGTGAAGGAAGAATGTAGTCCAGCTCTTGCCCCCAGGGTGAGAAGTGATAGAGGTGCAGTGGCTGCAGCCACGTGGCTGCTTCCAGAGCTCCTGGCCTGCAGATTATAGGGGATCAAGTGACCATTCGGAGTGTAAATGCTCTTGCTTTGACCTGCTTGGATCTGGATTGCAGTCCTGGGTGGTGGTCTGGAGTGTGTGCCCAGTGTGCCAGAGCTTGTGGAGGCTGCAGAGAGGGCACCCTTCTCATAGCTCTGGCAGCTGTGAAAAATCCCAGTGATTTGGGACATAGCTCTCTGCAATCTGTAAGCAGAGTTCTACCATGGCAAAGAGCTCAAAAGTCACTTAATTGGCAAGATGAGAAAGCGGAGGAAGCATAATCAGACCATACAATCCTCTTTTAGGGGACAAAAAGGATTAAAGCATGGAACTGAAGGAGGGCAATGAAGTCAGAACTCCTACATCAAAAATTTCCAAGGAAAATATGAATTGGTCACAAGCTATGGAGTAGTTCAAGAAGGATTTTGAAAATTGGGTAGGAGAAGTGGAGGAAAGATGGGGAGGAGAAATGAGAATGATGCAATAAAGTCATGAAAAGAGAGTCAACAGCCTGCTGAAGGAGACCCCCAAAATACTGAAGAAAATAACACCTTAAAAATTAGACTAACTCAAATAGCAAAAGAGGCCTAAAAAGCCAATGACCAGAAGGATTCCTTAAAAAGTCAATTTGGCCAGATATAAAAGGAATTTTAAAAACTAACTGAAGAAAATAATTCCTTCAAAATTACATTGGAACAAATGAAAGCTAATGATTTTATGGGAAATCAAGATACTATAAAAGAGATTGAAACAAATGAAAAAATAGAAGGCAATGTGAAATATCTCATTGGAAAAACACTGACCTGGAAAATAAATCCAGGAGAGATTATTTAAAAATTATTGGACTACCTGAAAGCCATGATCAAAAAAAGAGCCTAGATACCATCTTTCAATAAATTCTCAAAGAAAATTGCCCTGATATTCTAGAACCAGAGGACAAAATAGAAATTGAAAGAATTCACCAATTGCCTCTTGAAAAAGATCCCCAAAAGAAAACTCCTAGGGATATTATAGGCAAATTCCAGTGTTCCCAAGTGAAGGAGAAAATACTCCAAGCAGTCAGGAAGAAGCAATTTGAGTATTGTGGAAACACAATCAGGATAATGCAAGATCTAGTAGCTTCTACACTAAGTGATCAAAGGGTTTGGAATATGATAGTCCAGAGGTTAAAGGAGCTAGGATTAAAACCAAGAATTACCTACCTAGCAAAACTGAGTATAATGCTTCAGGGGAAAACATGGTCATTCAATGAAATCAAGGACTTTCAAGCATTCTTGATGAAAAAACCAGAGCTGAACAGAAAATTTGACTTTCAAATACAAGAAGCAAGAGAAGAATGAGAAGGTAAACAGGAAAAAGAAATCATAAGGAACTTATTAAAGTTGGACTACTTCCATTCCTACATAGAAAAACAAGAACTGTAACTCATGAGACTTTTCTCAGTATAGACGCACACACATTTATATTCCCTTCAATGTGTGTGTGTGTATTTATATGTACACATTCCCTTATACACACACACACACTCATATATGTATAAGAAGGTTTATGTGTGTATAAATATATATGTGAGTGTGTGCATATGCATGTACATGTATATATAGACAGAGCGCACAGGATGAGTTGAATGTGAAGTGATGATATCTAAAAATAAAATTAAGATGTTAGAGAGGAATATATCTAGAAGAGGAGAAAGGGAGAGATAGATCAGGGTAAATTATCTCATATAAAAGAGGCATGAGAAAACTGTTACAATGGAGGGGAAGAGCTGGAAGGTGAAAGGGAATGGGTCAATCTTCCTCTCAGTGAATTTGGCTTAAGGAGGGAATAATATACACATTCAGTTGGGTATCTTACCCTACAGGAAAGTACGGGGGAAGAGGATAAGAGGGGGTATGATAGAAGGGAGGGAAGATTGGGGGATAGGGTAGTTAGAAGCAGCACTTTTGAAAAAAGGACAGGGTCAAAGTAGAAAAAAGAATAAGTGGGGGGTGGGATAGGATGGAGGAAAATATAGTTAGTCTTTCACAATATTACTATGGAACCATTTTGCTTAACTATACATGTACAACCTATGTTGAATTGCTTGTCTTCCCAGTGGGGTTGGTTGAGGAGGGAAGAAGGAAAACACTCTGGAACTCAAAGTTTCAAAAAGAAATGTTAAAAAAAATTGCATTTTTACACGCAACTGGGAAACAAGATATACAGGTACTGGGCTGTAGAAATCCATCTTGCCCTACTTGAAAATTGGGGGGAGGATGTAAGAGAGAACAGATTGGAGGAAGAGGTATTCAGTAGGCTCACTGATTTTGGGTGGGTGTTAGGGGAAACATGGAGAGAAAAAATGTAACTCAATCTTCTGGAAATGAATGTTGAAAACTAAAAATAAATAAATAAGCTGAATTCTTCATGACTTTTCAAAATTTGCAGCATTGTAGTCATATTTTTATAAATATTATTAAGAGGAGCTCTGCGGTGTGGTAGATAAAGTGCAGGACACCCTGACCGCTCTTCTCTCACCGCCTTCCCATCTCCCTTGGAATTTCTCTTCCTGTTAGTTGTTTCCTGATCGAAATGCTTTTTCCTTGTCGGAGAAAAAAAGCAGCCGGTAAGGAGCCGAGTAGTTAGCTTTGCCTTGTCATGCTCTTCTGTTGTCATTCTCGGGTCCGTGCTGAGTTGGTATCTTGTCTTTATTTGAAACTTCATCTGGCCTGAAACAGGGCTCCTTACAGATTCTTCAAACATCTTGCATTGGATGGGGGAACCTGAGTGGTATAATAGCTTCTCTTCTCTCCAATTATCATTGTCCCTTTTTAATGAATTATCATTTCCCCGAGGAATTGTTCATTATACAAGCATACTAATTAAACACAGAAGATGCAGCCAGGCTAGAGACAGTGGACAGTGGGCAGAGGAGGGCAAGCAATATGATGAAGAAGCTGAAGGCCATATGAAGACTGGCTGAGGAAGCTGGTGTGGTTTAGTCTGGAGAAGGCTCTGGCCGGTCATGACAGCTGCCTTTAGCCATTTGAAGAGCTGTGCCATGGGAGGAGAATATGCCTGTTCTACTCAGCCTTGAGTTAGAGTCAGCTGAGGCTTGATGTGTGTGATAGGCCACCTGGGATGAGATTTCCAGGCAACTGGAGATATTCCAAAGTGGAATGGGCCCATCGCTAGAGGGCATGAAAGGCTGCTTTAGGGGGCAGATGGGCCCTATCACTAGAGGACATCAAACAGGCACTTGTTGGATATTTGGCGGGAAACTCTTGCCTGAGGATGAATTTGATGACTCCTGAGGCTCTTTCTTGAGCTCAGTTTCTAGTAAGGCAACTGCCATCTGTCTTTCATTTAAAATGGTGCCAGGCAGGTGGGGCCTTGGGCCCCTCACCTCAGAGGCACACAGCTGGTGCAGCCCCTCAAGTTGTTAGACTTGGCAATCCTCACAAAAATCGGTCACCTTTGGTCACCCAGGCCATGATCTGCTGTAATGTTTTGGGGACATCTGTAATACTTCGGTCTTCCTACAGCGCTGTTAAGTAGGACTTTTTGTACCCTGTGTTTGGAATTAACTTGGAGAATGAGGGCAGGTACAGGAAACAGGTCAGCTCAGCTGGTGTCAGTACTCTGGGCCACAAACACCAGATTTCTCTGGGGACTTTGCTCTCTGGCTGCTGCTGCTGCTGTTGCTGCTGTTGCTGCTGTCATTCAGGGTAAATGAGCACCCTTGTCATGTGGATTGTGACAGGGAGCTTCCACCCCTCCAGCAGCCTCTGAGGCTCCTCCAGGCCTTGGGTCAGTTGTGAACCTGAGAGAGGCTGGGGGCCTGACAGAGCAAATCTATAGCAATAGGCTGGGATAGAGGCTGCATGAAGGTGCTCTGCATTCTGCTTGTCATAAGCACAGGGCAGGCCCGCCTGCCTGGCACATAGGGACCTCTGAAGCAGGGAGGTGACCAGGGCCTGGTTCTCTGGGCTCTGTCCTGGCTTCTTAGGAGTGACAAGGTGTGAGCCTGTGTGTGTACATTGTGGGTGTGTACACGTGTGCACATGTGTGTGTATGTGCCAGCACAGATATATTGTGGATACACAGGTATGTATGTATGTATGTATGTATGTATGTATGTATGTGTGTATGTATGTATGTATGTCTGTGTGCATAGGTGTATGTGTACACATGTGTGTGTCCCTCCCATTTGCTATAGTTCATCTGAATGCTTTTCCCATGGCTTTGGCCCACTTGAACTTGTTGATAGAACTAAGCTTCACCTCTATAGCAACCCCTTTCTTATGAGACAGCACTGGGTGCTTGGTGCCTTCCCTTTTCTCCTGCTCGCTTCTTCAGCTCCTGTCTCTCTTTATTGCCAAACCCCAGTGGTCCCACGCCAGCTGTGCACTCTCTGGTCTTTGCTTTCAGCACCACTGCAGCTGGAGGGAGATGAAGCTAATGCAGAGGAGGGGTCTGAGAAGGAGCACTGAGACTCCTTAGGGAGGACATAATCCAGGGTACAGGTTACATGAGACTTTCCTTCTCCTTCCTCAGGCGGCTCACCTTGGGGTCCCAACACTGTCACTGACCACCCTCACCCTGGGGGAGGGGAGAGAGAGAGACATTAGGGCCCAGAGTCATTCACTTGGCTGCTGGTTAGCATTGGGAAGATCTGATGGAGCCCTGGGCTATGTCAGTGTTCACAATGCTGTGTGTGTGTGTGTGTGTGTGTGAGAGAGAGAGAGAGAGAGAGAGAGAGAGAGAGAGAGAGGGAAAGAGAGAGAGAGGGAGGGAGAGGGAGAGGGAGAGAGAGAGGAAAGAAAGGGGAGGAGAGAAGTGAAGAGAGAAAGAGGGAAGGGGAAAGGGGAGGGGGAGAGGGAGAGAGTGTGTGTGAGTGCAAACTATCTCTCTCTGGGGATCCCAAAGCCTTGGGTGCCACCCTCCCAGCAGGGCAGTCCAGCATGATCTCCTTACCTTTCCCTCCAAGTTATGGAGAATTGTTCTTACCATTCACATTTCAACAGATTAGGAGACTGTAGTTTGATGAGGCCAGTGCTCCTCTTTGGCTCTGTTCCTGGGGTAACACAACCCACCAGGGAAAGAGTTATACAGATGTCCCCTGCTCATCAGAATCCTTTCCCAGCTTCTTTCCATGGCAGCATTCCACAGACCTTGTTACTTTCCACTGGTTGCATCATTCTAGGCCCTGGCCACCAGAGAGTGTCATGGATGGGTGGTGGCTTCATGGGAGAAACTGCATTTGATCTGGGTCTGGAAGGCTGGACAAGATTCCAAACAGAGCTGGAATGGGAGAGAATGAAGTAATTCCCAGTTACTTCAGCATGGTTGGGTTTGGGAACACCAGTACCCACCTTCTCATCCCAACTACTTCCCCCAAACTTTCACCATACCAGACACTTAAATGCAACTAAAACAGCCTTGAGATACAAAGGCCATTTACAGTATAATACCTATAGGAGGTAAATTCCCATGGATATTTGGAGCAATGGTCTGCTTCATACAAAATGCTGATCTAACTTCAAATCACATCTGTAAATTGTGCATCGATTATAGGCAAGTCAGTCCTGGAGTAAAGTCTATGTGGGCAGCTTGTGGCATAAAGCTAAGGTCAGAGGAAAAGCCAGGAGTGTGTGTGTGGGGGGGTCATACTCCTAGACCTGCCACTTAAAGATGAGAAATTCAAGTTTCTGGAGATGTTTCCTGAGATTGTCAACTTCCTGGGACCCTCTGTGAAGGACAACTTGGAAAGATTGGACCCGTTCAGACATTGACTTAGATTCTGCCATGTTCAAGTCTTGGACCCAGGAAGAAAGAACCACAGTCTTGTCATGCTTGTTCGAATTTCCATCCCTGGGAAGTACAGCCCTAGAGGGGCAGCCTGGAATGACATATGGTGCCATGATCTTGTCACACTTGTGCTTTATCAATGGGAGGAATGACTGGTGGGGAGTGGTGGGGAGGACAGGCCCAGGATCACCACATGGTGTCCAGTGAAGTTGGTGGCATTGGGGTGGTCCTAATGCCCCTGACCACTGCCCAGGGCTATCAATAGCAGCTCTGTTCTGGTCTCCTATGACCTGCTGTTCCCAGCAGGAACTGGAGACAGCTCACTCCTTCAAGACACCATCCTGTTGTGCTTGGTAGGGCTGGGGACTTGTTCCAATGCCCTGCTGCTGGCATGCCTCAGGGTTGGGCAAAAGTTGGCTTTTTGGAACTACATCTTCCCAACTTTGTTCCTTTGAATGAGGCCTGAGTATGCCTGTGCCTTTTAGAACCTCAGCTATTCAGTCCAAGATCAGATGGCACAGGGAGATAGCAGTGTGGGATAGAAAGGATGCTGGGTGTTACTTCCCATGCACTGATCTATGGGTGGGTTGTTTGCCCCCAGGAGAATGACCTCAGCTCTGTAAGGATTGGCCCTTCCATATTTTGTATCTTGCTGCTACCAGCCTCTCCAGTCACAGAACAGTAAGATTCCTTCATTCATAGGTCCTTGCTGAAGGCTTATGGTACTGAATTAAAGAGATCAGATGCAGTGAGCCTGGAGGCCTCTTCAGCGCCAATGCCACTGACAGTGACATTCCCCCTTCTATTCTGGGCCATTTCTGCTCCAGATCCCACAGCTGAATCATGGGCTTTCCAGCCCTCTGTCTTCCCTAGGGCCTATGGCAGTGGTTCTCAACCTTGCTAATGCCGTGACTCTTTAATACTGGCATGTGGGCGTATCTGCATGTGGGTGGACCTGCCTGGAGATGGATAGAGGAGCAGTGTCTCAGTTCCTAAGACCATCAGAAATATGTGTTTTCCGATAGTCTTAGGTGACCCCTGTGACCCCTATGAAAGGGTTGTTTGACCCCCAAAGGGGCTGCAATCCACAGGTTGAGAACCTCTGGTCTATGGCTTTTCTAGGACCAGCTGTTGCCATCCAAATCTCTTGCAAAATCCAAAGGAACTGCGATTCCTTCATTCCAAGTTGCTCATGGTATCTATTTACTAGCTTCATGTGAAATCATCAAACCTCACCTCTCCCAAAGCCCTGGCTACTCAGGGCATTTTTATGGAGTAGGCTTGGCTTCCCATCTGAGAGGTGAAAGATATTAAAGGAGGGCCAGAAAGGAGTTCCTCTCCCCTCCCCAGCCAACGTCTCCAAAGAACCACAGCCCAAGGTCCTCTTTGAAATAAACTCTCCAGCATATACAGTGAGCTTAGAGCCTAGTGATCTGAAATTATGGGGGGGGGGATGCTGTTGGTTTCTTAGTGCATCTCTTCAAGTTAGGGACTGGATGACAGGGCCAGAGGAGTGGTGTGGATTACCCCAACCCAAATCTTGCTAATTCCTTTCCTAGTGAACCATAGTTAAAGCTGCAAGCTAGCAGACATGAGGCTGATTTAGATTCCCTCTCTCCCTCCCTTCATCCCTCCTCTCTTTTTAATCCGTTAGGCAAGGGTAGGACTTCCAAAAAATGCAACAAATGGTCAAGCAGAGTGGAGTAAAAGAGGAATGGAGCAGGAAGCAACTTGTAGATCTACCAGTAGCATCAGCCTCTCTTGAATAAGCCAGAATCAGCTCTGTGCCCTGTCCTAGGACCAAGAGAAAGCTTTCCCTCTCCTCCTTGTGTCTGGAGAACATAGGGTCTGAAGTCAATAGGCTAAAGGGGGGGACTGTGTGTGCATGCACATGTGTGTGTACAGGGCAGGGGAGTGCCAGATGAGATTTGGGGATTGCTTTGGTACCATTTCCTATTTCACCTGGTCAAGTCCAAGAAGCATCCATCAAAGAAGCTCAGTGGTCAGTGTGTCCATCACCTCATGTGGGAGGCACAGGGGGTGGGGAGGTAGGGATGTCTCTGCCCAGAATCATCTGCGAATGATCCAACAGAGGCTGAGGCAGGAATCAGCAACAAGTTTCTGCTACAACAGCCTGGCTCCTGATGTGAGCCTGCTCCCACCACGACTCCCTATTACCCCCAGGCTGAATAGAGCATCTTGGCTTTGGCTTTCAATGCTCTTCCTGAGCAATGCTTCCCAGCCTTTTTCCAGCTCCTTCTGCTTACATGCAGTCTGGTGACACTGGCCTCCTGGCTCTTTCTCACGTCTCCCCATCCTAGGCATTTCCTGGGCTTTTCCCTCGTGCCTGCTCATTTCTACCTCCTGGCTTCCTTAAAGTTCCAGCAGGAATTCTGCCTTCTTGAAAAGCTTCCCCAGTCCTCCTCCCTCCAGAGCTGCCCAATAGATTCTGGCCACATCTGGCTCTGGCTCGCACATGGTTGTTTGCATGCTGTCTCTCATGCGAGACTGTGAGGGCCTGAGAGCAGGGATGGACTTTGGTTATGACCTTTCTTTGTAACCCAAAAGCTTAGTCCAGGACTTGGCACATGCTAAGCGCTTAGTAAGGGCTTGCTGACCTGCTTGGAGAGAGACTATGGCTCATGGTTCAGGAACTTAGTCATTATGGGTTTCTCTTGCAGTCTACACAGCTGTTCACACCCAGGCAGAACTTTTTTTTCCTGATAGTGTGTATAGGAAGCATGAAATGGCCATAAATGTGGAGACCTGCCTTCCCATGGTCCCTTTCCTCACTAACCAGCGGCTGAGATGCATCTCTGCTGCTGCCCCACGCTTCCTTTTCTCTCCCCTCTGAAACAAAATATAGGGATGTGTCATTTACCTAGACATTGTAGAATGTTCTGGCTTCCTGACACCAAAGTTATTTCAGGTCCAACCCATACATTCTTCTGTAAAAGCTAATGCCTCAGCTAATTGCTTCTTGGGAGACTTGCTGCTCTGTGAGCATGAAGGCCAAGCCAGCGTCTTGGTTTCCAGGCATGTGTGCTGTAGCAGAGGCCTTCCCTCAGTCTGGCTCTCCATTACCTGTATGGCTGTGAGCTTCCTATCCACTGGGGGCTAACCCTCACAATGAGCCTTCGGAAAGGAAGGGCTCAAATTCATAGCCGTTGATCTTTGGAAGTCACACTTTGGCAATCAGCTCCTTTACCATGGCCTCATTGTTTCTAGATATTTGGCCCTTGGCCCTTGGCCCTCACCACCTATGCTTTCAAGGCTTTGGGCTCAGATCACAGCCTTGTCTCGAACTAGAGCCGCTAAAGTGGGTGGAAGAAGGAGTGGGGATCTCATCTACTATCTGCCCCTCTAGGACTGCCATGTTGAGGTGCTTTCCAGCTGCACAGGTACAGAATTCAGGGTCAGAAGGGATTGGATCTCCTTGAAACTTCTTTCATAAATCTCCAAAGTTATTCGAAACATTCTGGGATCCACGGTGCTTTTGTGTTTTCCAGAAGACTGTGAAAGTAAAGGACCTTGATGGTGCCTGAGAGCCACCTGCTATATGAAGGGAACTGTCATATAATAGAGGGATGAGATAATGGAAAACCAGCATTGGCTATGGGGTCTGAAGATCTGGCTTCAACTCCTACCTCTGAGGCTTACCACCCAAGTGACCTTGGATGAGTCACTTTGCTTCCCTTGGTCTCAGTTTCCTTCTTTGCCCAATGAGGGCTTGAACTAATTGTCCTCTAAGTTCCCTTCCAGTTTCACAACACTGAAGTTCTGATCCTGTGGTTTGTCACGTTGTAATGCCATGCACCAGCAGATTCCCAAAAGAATGCTATTGTGAACAGCTTTTAAGGTTCGAATTATACAGTATAATGAACACTCTTTATTCCATTACAAATCAAGGTTCAGTACAATATCACAATATAATATTCACAACATTACATTTTATCACAGAAAATCACAATATAGTGTTCATAACAGCTTAACATTAGAATGGCCACACAGTTTTCACTACAGTGGCCAAAATATTTAGAACAAGGAACAAAAGAATAATCATCTGGTTTCTCTAAGGGGAAAACCCTCCTTACTTAATCATTCAGTCAATTCACAATACAATAATCAAACTTCCACTCATGGGGCAACCATTAACTTAATCCATCACTAATCTAGATTCACAATTACTAAATATCATTAATCAGTAGTACAGTTATTAGAAAAACCACACAAACCCTCCACCCCTTGGTGTCCAGCAAGTCTCAGTTTCATCCAAGAGGAACCTTTCTCTTCATCTTGACTCTGGGTGGTCTCTCTGATTCCCTGGATCCCCTTCCTCCTGAATCCACCAAAAAGTCACCTGGATTCAGAAGTAGACAGCTCCCAGGTCCTTATCCAGTCCTCAGGGCAGTCCCTGGTGCACACTGAAGTTTACAGGGTCCAGCACATCTCAAATCCTTAACCACTTCTCTTGCCTGGAACTCAAGGATCAGCAAGGTCATGAACAAAGTCTTATTCTGGTCATGCTTCTTCAGTCCTCCAGCAGTTCAGCTGGCCCTAGGACCTAGTGACCCCTCTGGGTCACCTTCTCTGGATTCTGGTCTCAGGAAAACTCCATCTCTTTTCTCAGTCAGCTTCCAGAAAACTCCAACTCACTTCTTCAGTCCAGCAGCCCAGCTCCCAGATGCTGAGGCAATCCTGCTTCCTCCAACAGTAAAATTCCAATTCTGTCTCTGGAATTCTTCTTTATATACACACACTGGCCTCCTGTCTCAGCCAATTACCTTCTGCCACATCATCAGGGAAGTTCATGCCCTCTCAACAGGGGACAAGGTTCACACCTTCCATACTTAGCCCTAAGTTACTAAGTGCTAAGTATCTGCTAAACTGATTGCAGCTACAGGCCTCAGGGGATAGAAATGGGAGCAATGGACAGAAGTTGGGAAAGGCAGACCTTGGCCTAATAGATGGAGAAAAGATCCTAAGAACTATAATAGCCTTAGAGTGGAAAAGGCTGCCTCTGACCTGAAAACAGTTTGTTTCCTGGTGCCGAGAAGTCCTTGTTGCTGGGAGTGAGTCCTCCATACTGGTTTTAGATTGGGGCTGGATGACCAGTGGTTCTGGAGGTAGGAGAGGGAATTGTTGCTTAAGGATGGGTGGGCCAGATAGCCTCTGAGGTTTCTTTCAACTCAGAGTTATTTTAAAATATCTTGTTACATAGAATTCCTTGGTTATTCAAACTAGAAAGGACCTGAGGATAAATGAGTTGGATCTGGTCATTCAACAAATGAAGTCAAAGTGAGTCCAGCAGCTCAAAGTCAAAGATCTAGACAATGGCGAGAGAAGGTGGGCACCCTGCCCTTGGGGTTGGTGTCCCTTCCAGTGCACCATGTCTCTCTTCCTTTGTCATTTTTGAATTTTTATTTTTGTTTTGGAGGCAATTGGGGTCAAGTGACTTGCCCAGGTTGATATAACTGGTAAGTGTGTGAGTCTGGATTTGAATTCAGGTCCTCCTGATTTCTTTTCACTGTGCCACCAAGTTCTCCAACCTCTAGTCTTTTTAAATGACCTTATATTGTTATTTTAAAAAAATTGATCAATGTAAGCAGTGAATGTGCAGGGGTCCCCACTGAGGGGGAGGCTCTGTGGTGTGGCTGGAGAGCAATGAAGAAAGAAAGCCTTGTTATGCCAGGGAAGACAGAAGTAGTCGGAGAGATGCTTTGGTACCACTGAAAATCTGTAAGTCTCTTGAAGCCAAAGTCATTACGTCTTTGAGGCCCATATTTCAAACAGACCTGAGCCACCTCCCCGGCCCCACCAAACCAAACTCTCCTGAAGATGATGCTCTTTGCTGTCCCTACGTCCCCTTTCTGACTTTACCCATGAGCCTGACAGTCTCTTACATCAGGTGCGCCATTTTGCAAAGTAACTGAATGGAAATGAGGAGACCCTGGACAGTTCTGGGCCAGGGCCACGTGATAAGAGGAAACAGGTGCAGAGCACCCTTGGTTAGGCTCACCATCATCTGGTTGGAGACGATTTGGCAATGTCGTTCCTGGAAGATGAACCGAGGAGGCTCTCCTGACATGGGAGGCTGAGGAAACTGGGTAAGACCCCAGTGACTGAACATTTCAATGTAGAGGCTGAACTTTGAGGCACCAAATCACAGCAACCTGAGCTGGAATGGACTTCTGAGTCCATCTCATCCAATGCAGAGCTGAAGCAGAATCCTCTTGACAAGCAGATGATGATAAACACTTGGAAACCAATGGCTGGCTGGCTTTTCCTTGAAGACTCCAGTGCCTGGGAGCCCACCTCCTCCATTTTTAGGTAGCTATGATTTGGGGTCACTTTTCCTCTAAATAATTTTTAAGTCTTCCTCTGTAACTTCCCTCTGTGGCCAACACATCAGACCTCTTTTCCATATGGAAGCCTAGAGGGAGATCTTCCCACAGAGATGAGCTCCCATCCCATCAGGGATGGACTGGGTCAAATAACCACTGTGTTTCTTCCATGGTGGAGAACCTATACATCAAACATTTCATCTGGGCCACAATGACAGAGCTGGGGTGGCATGTCATTGCTATTTCTATTACATCACACTGGATGAAACCAAGCTTCTTCCTCACCATGCCCAGACACTGGTCCCTTGGAGGAAGCCCCCTATTCTTCTGTCCCCACTTTCTAGTGGGATGGTGCCTAAGTGAATTGCATCCTTTGGTCACTGGGACAGAACTGGCCCATTTTTCTCCTCCTCACCCCACCTCCATCCCTTCCTACTTACACTGGGCAGCTGGCATTAGAGTCGAGGAGCATCCATTGAAGTTGATGAATGGTGCGCCTGGCAGCAGCTGGGGGAAGTGCTAAAGGGTCTTCCCTTTAAGTCTGAGATGAATCCCAATGACTTTCATGTTCCCTGCTGCTTTCATTATTGCTGCAGTTGCTTCCTGCATGCGCAGGATGGTGAGATACTTGGCCTTTCTCTAGTAATTAATGGTGGAAAGGATAGGCTTTATGAGCATTGCCCAATTCCATGACCTCCCTCTATCCCTTTTGCAAGGCCATGTGTTGGACCCTGCCTTCCAGGAGCTTCCTTTCACTGGGTCAGCTCCAGCTGCTCGTCCCACTCTTTACTTAAATAAGCCCCCTAAATGTCTGGATTAACCATGACTGGACACAACAGGCATAGCTACACTTTGCTGCTGTAGGAGGAGCCAAGAGAGAGGGAGTCAAAATTCACCCAGAATTGGCCTAACCTAATCGGAGCCAGGCAGACCATTCCTTGCATGAAGCCTTCTAAGGAAGAGGATCAATGCTGAGATGTCTGGAATGAGAGGAACAAACTTGGAGGGGCAAGATGCCCTATCTCCAACCTCATCAAAGGGCATGTGGTGACAAAAGATTGAGAGGAGCAGTGAAGAGTGCACCTGCCATAGTGACCCCACAGACAAAGAGTAAGACCAGGTGTCTATTGGAAGGGTGTTGTGCTTAGTACTGGGGATAAGTAAAGAAGAATGGGTCAGTCTCTGTGCTGATGGTGCTCACATCCTTCTAGAGGTATATGTGTATGGTGTGTATGTGGGACGGGACTGAATTTGTCCAAGGATAAATTCAATGAAAACCAAGGAGAGAAAAACACTAACAACTTGATGGGGGTGGGGTGGTGGTGTCAGATAAGGGAGGACTTCGTGGAGGAGGTGACTCCACAGCTCAGCCTTAAAGTATGACAAGGATTCTGTGAGCAAAGGGGGAATGGTTCCTCCAGGGATGGCAGACAGATTGAACCAATAACACAGGTAGGACCTGGACTATCACATGCAGTGAAGAACCAGAGAGAGGCCAGTTTGGCAGGACCACTTAGTGTGAAGGTAAATCATGTGGGATAAGGTTGGGGAGATACTGGGGAGCCAGAGCAGACTAGGAATCAGTTTAAGGAATCCTTTCTCTAACTTATAACTTATAGGGAGCTCCTGAAGGTATTTGAATGCGGGGAAGGAATAAGCAGTGAAGTGCCTACTGTGTGCCAACCACTGTGCTAAGTACTTTAGAAATATTATTTCATTGGATTCTTACAACAACCCTGGGAGGGTGTAATGGCAAGCACAGAAGTAGTTCATTCCTTGTTTCAGCTATTGAATTAACACCTTGTTTTAGTTCAAATTTCTTTTTT
>CM053599.1:1076872-1106614 GCA_028646575.1 Pseudocheirus occidentalis
CTTCCTCTTTCTCATGTTGGCCAGTCAATTAATTGATTGGTTTTTTTAGGTCTTTGAAACTCTGCTTGGTGGGGGGGGGGAAGCTCTGTTCCAAATCGCTGGGGTTTTCCCAACTGCCGGAGCTATTAAGGGGTGTTGCAAGTCCCCCCAGCTTTGGCTTGCTGAAAGTGCACCCCAGGACCACTGCCCAAGACCACGATCCAGATCCAGGTCGCTCAACGCAAGAGCACTTGGCCCTGATCAATCCATTCAGCCTCCCTGCAGAGTCCGCGGTTCAGGGGCTCTGAAGCAATCTGGTGGGGTCTGCCCCCGATTCCAGCAGTTCCCTTCCCCCATTGCTTCCTTGCCTGGGGGCAGATTGGCCAAACTGCTTTACCACCTCCAAATTAATTTTCCAAGTTTCACTTTCACTAACTGTCTCTGAGGATTTTAAGATCCCTTTAGGCAGGTGCTTTAGATTTTCTTTGAAGTTGACTCAAGCTGCGGTTTGGGAGACTCAGCTCCTCCAGGCCACCCTGTGGCCTAGCCTGGCTGTGGCTGCAGTTTTGGACTGGGTATTCTCTGCTCCAGTGCTAGCTGCCCCTCTCCCATCCCGTTCCTCATGCCTTGGTAGATGTGGAGGTGTTGGAGGCTGTAGAACCACTGCTGACTGGCTGTGGTGCCCGCTCGGCTCAGCTCAGCCCGGCTCCTTCCCACCATCCCAGGCCTGGCTTCAGCGAGAGATGTGTTCTCTGCATTCTTGTGAGTCTGAGAGTCCTAGGCTTTCTCTGGGCTCATAATTGTATGGGTGTTTAAGATGGCAGTGTGGGAGCTGTGGGACCTTGCTGCTTCTACGCTGCCATCCTTAGTTCAAATTTCTTTTGAGCCTTGTATCAAGTCTGTTAAGAAACAGGACATGTGAACCCCACAACTTGCAAATGTAGAACTCATGAACTTCTGCAACAGGAAGGGGAGGAGCTAATATATATATATATATATAAGGAACAGCACAAGCTGAGAAAGTAAAAACTGAGAAGAGGACTCTTGTGGTGGCAGAGTCAAGGAGAAAACTTGTGGTATCCCAGCACTCTGTCTCCTCTGTGTTGATGTTCGTTTATACTTTGTACAGAAGCACTGGGATCTTACTGGAAGCCCTGAAAGAGGATTTTCTGGGTGTATGTTTACAGAAGTCCTGGAGGAGGCTTCTGGAAGTCCTGGAACTTGATTGATGATTTGTGCTGACCTCTCTGACCTTGTTGGTGGGTCTGTGTTGATGTCTATGTTGATGATTTGTGTTGAGTTCTCAGACATTGTTGGTGTTAATTTCACAGGTAGATAGTGAATTGATGATGTTTCTGGCAATGTGTATGAACATTTTTGTGGTTCTGTCAAGCTTTGTCTTCCCAGAAACAGGAATTGTAAAGTACTTGAGGTGGACTGGATACTGTGAACTTCAATATGGAGTGGGACCTAGACAAAGAACTGGACCAGGATCTGGACAAGGAACTGGGATCTGCCTACCTTTGAACCTCAGAGACATGGAAGGGGAACCATGGAAGCTGAGAACCAGCCCTGAGCTAAGCTAAAAGAAGACTTTACTTGGATACTGTGTACTGACTGAGAAGATTATGATTGTATCCTAGGGGTGGAGAACTTTGACTTTTGAACTTTATGACTGAATTAAGGATTTTGTGATTGACTAAGTGAATGTACTTTGTTTAAAACTATGTGGCCACTTTGGTGAAAACTATGTGGCCATTTTAGTGATAAGTTGTCGAGTTGTGACACACTGCCGTATTTTGATTTTCCATGATAAGTTGTAACATTGTGAATGCTGTACCTTGAATTTCTGTGAATGTTTTGTTTCAATTTGTTGTTGAATAGAGAGTTAACTATACTGTTTAATCAGAACCTTGAAAAGCTGTTCACAGCAGCAGTCCTCTGGAAAGTTGCTCACGCATGGCTTTAAAGAGGGAAGTGCTACTATCATCCCCAGTTTACAGAAGAGGATACTGAAGCAGAAGCCAAGTGGCTCATCTGGGGTCACATAGTTGTTAAGTGCCTGAGGCTGGATTTGAACTCCGTCTTCCTGACTCCAGGCCCAGGACTTCATGCTGACGATGATGCTTCCTAGCTGCAGAGGTTCAAACCTGCCAGAGTAGTGGCATCATCATAACTGGATCTTACATCATCATTTTGACAGTTATGCAGAGGATGACTTGGTGAAGAGACTGAAAAGAAAGCAGGTGAAATGATGATGAAGTCCTTACCTAAGGGGGGATGAGGGGTCTGTTGGAAGGTGATGGCCATGGTAGTCTAAAGAAGAGCCAAGGCTCTAAGATGGAGTGGCCCATTCTCCACACCCCCTGGGGTGGGGGGCAGCTGACTGCAGAGGAGGTGGATAGAGAGAGAGTTACAGAAGTCTGGGGGGTGATGTTTGTATGACTGGAAGATGGTCGGGCTCTCACCAGAATGAGGAGAATTGGGCAGTGGTCCAGGGGAAGAGAAAAGACAAGCATTTGCTTTGAGATGTGCTGAGTTGGTGAGATCTACAGTGAATGGGATGAGAACTGTGCCAAAGACACTGGCTTCCCACTCAAACTGATCCCAAATAACCACAGGGACTCTCTTTTGAAAGCACAACTTCAGGTCTACAGCCTTACAGAGGGGCAAACTGGCCAGTCAAATCTGCCCCCCTGCCCTTCAGCATGTCAGGCAGGCAAAGGTCCTCCTCCCTTTCCTGGAGCCCTCCAAGTGAAGGCAACCTTCTAGCTCTGCCCCTTCTCTGCTCTCCCTTCACTAAGCAGAAGGAGCCAGGAGCAGCATGGGTTAGCCCTGGCTTGAAGAGCCTGTGTCATTTTCAGTTCCTAGCACAGGACAGAGGCTGCCCTGCAGAGTGGTGCTCTCACCTGTTCCAGCTTCCCCAGAGGAGCTATGGGGTTCATGAAAATCATGTAGAGATGATCTTGCTGGAATGTGGGAGGAAATAGCAAAATAGCAAGAAAGAACTTTATACAGACATTGACAGATGTGGCCACACACATGCACATGTCAGTGCACACAAAAACACATGTGTACATACATGAACACATTCATACTCACATTGTTCTTTGATATGCATTTTTCTTCTCTGGACCCACATATTTGACCTTCTTACTCAGATGATGACCTTGCTATGTGCTGCCACTGCTATGGGTGCTCCCTCTACTGGACAGGCTATAACTCTTACTGAGAATGAATGAATGAATGAGTGAATGAATGAATGAAAAAATATTTTTTAAAGGGCTTACTATGTAACAAACACTGTGTTATGTAATGTGGATACAAATGAGAAAGTAGTCAGCCTCTGCCCTCCAGGAACACACGTTCTAATAGGCAGTCAGTGTTCAGTCAATTTTCAGTCATGTCTGGCTCTTCATGAACCCCTTCTCATGCCCCACCCCGTATTTTGCAAAGATAGTGGAGTAGTTTGTCATTTTCTTCTCCATCCATGTCCTCCTAGAAATCCTCTGAGAATCCACCCAATCTTCCAGAGTCTCCCTTTATTTTTATTTCTTTTATTTATGATCTTGTAGATCCCAATGACATACCTAAGCTATGCATATATTGTTTATATGCTGAGGTGTCTGTCACACTCTACAGTAGTTTGAGGGGGCACCCCTTCCTTCTTTGTCAGTTGTCCCTGAAGATGTATTTATACAATTATTAGGAGAAAGACATCATTGAGAACATATCTCCTTATGACCTCAGGGCAACTTTCCACTGATTTTTGATTTGCTTCTGCTTGCAATTCAACCAAACATGCACTAATTGAACTCAATAATACAGTTTAGCTGACTGAGGTAATGTCATTGTTTGGTAATATTATCTGATGCTTTCTATGCACGATGCTTCCTACCACACTATCCCTGTGGAGAATACTTATGATAATCTAGGCTTGAAGCTTCTGTACAAAATGAGCAAGTAATCACAGAATTGAAAAACCTGCTGTTGGAAAAAATAAAGTGTGATTGATTCATCAGCTCTCATGGATTCAATTCTCCTCCTCATGCTGCTGATTCTCAGACCTCCTTACCCAGCCCAGACCTCTTTACTAATTTCCAGTGTCACATCTTCAACCGGCTTGTAGATTCCTTGAACTAAATGTCCTGTAGACATCTTAAACTTAATGTGTCCAAAACGGAACTCATTATTTTCCCGAACCCCCACCCCAAGCTCTCTCTCCTCTTCCTACCTTTCCTACTATTATTGAGGGAGCCACCATGCAGTCAATGCCCAGGCTCAGAGCCCAATGCCATTCTCAACTCCTCACTCTTTCTACCCTTGTTGCCAAATTCTGTTACTTCTACCCTCAAAATATGTCTCCTCCTTTTCTCTTTTGGTGCTGCCCTGGTTCAAGCTCTCATTGTTTCACACCTTGCATTAGCTGCTGATAGGTCTCCCTGTCTCTTCACACTCCATTCTATCCTCCAATCATCTGGTAAAGTGTGAGCATGTCACCTCCCTATTTGTCAAACTGAAGTAGTTCCTCAGTATCTCCAGGATCAGATATGAAATCCTCTGCTAGACATTCAAACCCCTTTCCAACCTGGTCTCCTTTTACCTTCCTAGTCTGTTGCTGTTAGTAATTTTTCAGGCGTGTCCAACTCTCTGTGACCCCATTTGGAGTTTTCTTGTCAAAGATACTGGAGTGGTTTGTCATCTCCTTTTCTAGATCAGTTTACAGATGAGGACATTTTTTTTCACTTTACAGGGTGAAGTGACTTACCCAATGTCACACAATTAGTAAGCTTCTGAGGCCAAATTTGAGCTCAGGTCCTCTTGACTCCAGGACTGATGCTCTATTTACTGTACCACTGAGCTGTCCATCTCCTTTCTAATCTATCTCCTCCACATACTCTGAGATACTATGACACTGGCCTCCTTACTGTTCTTCAGACAAGACATTCTCTTCCTGTTTGTGAATTTCTCCATTGTCTGTTCTCCAAGCCTGGAATGCTTTCCTTTCTCACTTCTTTCTCTTATCTTCATTGACTTCCTTCCAGTTCCAGTTCTCACCCTCTACAGGAAGCATTTCTCAGACCATCTTCATCTTAAAGAGTTCCCTCTCTTTATTATCTTTAATTTATCACATGTGTATGTATGGTAAATTAAATACATATGTATATAAGATGAACTATATAGATATTCATATGCCCGTGGGTCTTATATGTGGATCTTATTTGCACATGGTTATTTTTATATTATCTTCCCTACAAGACTATGAATTCCTTGGAGGCAGGGGCTATCTTTTACCTTCCTTTGTATACACAGCATTCAGCACAGTGCCTGGCACATGGCAGGAAATTAATAAAGGCTTTTTGACTTGTATGGGATCCATATGGTGTTTTTTGAAAGGGAATATAAACAAATAAACATTTTTCAGAATCACAGTGTATATGTACAAAAATTATCTTGTGCATTCCTCCTCTTTGTTTGGAAGTCTTCAAGCAGTGCTAAATGACCCCTCATTGCTCATGATCTACAATAGATTCTTTTTCATATTTGGATTGAACTCAAGGCCTCTGAGGTCCTTCCTAACTCTGGATTGCTTGATTCTATGATAGCATTTATAAGCCCTACTCCAAAGTTATTTTAAAAGTTGAATTAAATGATCACTCTATCTTCCTTTTTCTTTTCCTTTGCCTCTTTTTACTCACACAGCTTCATGCCTCAAGCATAGCTTGGAATCTTCCTTGCCCACTCATGTTCTTAACTGAAGCAGCGTTCATTCGTGGCTTTGTTTTCTAAGAAATGATATCTTATTTCTCCAATTTCATTTTATTTAGCTTCTAGTCTGTTCTGACATTCACTCTGACATTCACAGGCTACATTATTTTAACACCCTCTCTTTGCCTCATGCATTGCAGTGCTTCTGGGGGACAGGTCTGAACTATTGGTCTCCTCCCCTGACACAAACATACTTTGCCTAGTGCTGTGCAATCTGCTTGGTGGAAGGAGTTCCTCAGAACATAGCAGTCTCTCCCCCTCATCAACGGGGTGTCAGACTGGGTTGATGCTAAGGGGAAATGAATAGATTCCACTACAGCCAGAGTGCAACGTAGACATATGCTGTTGGTTGAGTAGGGTGTGGAATGGAGTGGAGCAGGTACAGGAGAGTAATTTCTTCATTGAGCCTATTATTTCAGATATATTTACATTGGTTGAAATGTCCCCAGCTATCCTCTCTTCTTCCCTTATTTTTTATTACTTCATAGCTGTATCACTTGCTGATCTGGAATGGTTGGATTTGGAACTTAGGCTAAGAGGCCAGGGGCTTTTCCCTTTCTTTCTTTGTATCTTCAGCACCCCACCTACAACCTGACATGAAGTTAGTGCTTAATCAATATTTGTTGAATAGAGAATGAATTTACCCAGCCACCTTCCCAGTCATATTTCTTCTATTTCTCCTTCTGCTTTGTTCCATAATGAGAAAATACATAAAAAAATGGTTAAAAGAATTCTGTTAATTCCACCTTCAAACATGACTATAGGGAAGAGAAAGTCAGCTTCTAGTCAATCTTCTTCATAAAACTGAAAAAAATCCACCTTTCTTATTTTTCTTTTCAAAGAATATCAGAATAATTTCTGCATATTCTTTTGTCTGTGATTCTCACTCTGTCAAGTCTTTCCTGAAATCAAAGGAAAAATTAAGGAAAAACAATTTCTTCTCATTGGTAAATGGTCAAAAGATATGAACATATGAATCTCAAGGAAAGATTCCATGCTATTGGTAACCATATAAAATATTTCAAATTACTAAAAATTTGAAAAATATGAAATAAAACAACTTGCAGATTCTACTTCATAGCTTCAGATCGCAAAGGCTGGCAACAATGGAAAATCACAAATGGAAGGGATTTGGAAGTGATGTTGGAAATGAGGATGCTGTTGCACTGTAGGTGGAATGGTGAAAATCTCATCTACTCATTCTGGAAAGAATTTGGAACTCTTCTTTGAAAGTTACTGTACCATGCAGACTATTTCACCCAGAGATACCTCTACTAGGTCTATACTCTAAAGGGATCAAAGAAAGAGGAAAATTTCATCTATGTGCACAGTTATACATAAGAACTCTGTGGGGAGAAAGAATTGAAAGGTAAGGTTGTGCTCACCAATTGGGGAATGATTGGACAATCATGGTATTCCAATGTATAATGGAATACAATTGTCCTATAAGAAGTAAAAAAAATGCTTGCAGAGAAACCTCAGAAGATTTTATGAATTGATTCAATGTGAAGTGAGCAGAACTATGAGCATAATTCATACTATTATCATCAAATCTAGCCTCAGACATTTGCTAGTCATGTGACCCTGGTTTTCTCATTTCTGAAGTCAGGATAATAAAGACGCCAGTCTGCCAGGATTGTTAGGATCAAATGAGAGAATGATTGTAAAATGCGCAGCATGGAGCATGGGGCATGGCGCAAACACTCCCTATATGAATGTTAGCAGTTATTGCTATTATTACTCCCACCAACACTGTAACAACCAACAGTCCTGAAAGTGATATACTAGGATCAAGGCGATCATCCACAGAATTCTGGTCACTATTTCATGGCAGAAGGATGATGGGCTGAGATGCACAATGAGTCTCATGTTTCCTGATCTGACCAATGGGGATACTTCTTTTGCTTGACTGTGCTTATTTGTTACAAAAGTTTGTATTTTCGTGCAGTATGTGGGGGAAGGAAGAAGGAGGGGAGAGGAGCAAATGTTTGGTTATCAAAAAAAGTAAAGAAAGAAGTTTTCAAAAAGAAAAAAAGAGAAAAAACAGAGGCCACATTGACTGCATCAGGCACTGTATGCAGCGTTTTGTGTTCATTCCCTTCAATTGGTAAAATTGTGCCAATTTACTCTATGTCAAATCATACACATCTTTCCAGGCTTCTCTTAATTCTCAGACCAGTACTTTTCCAATGATGCAATAATATTCCAATACATTCATGAGCCTACCTTGTTTAGCTGTGCCTTAATTGACAAATAGTTACTTCCTTACAAGTCTTTGATTTCTCAAATAGGGATACTATGAATATTTTGGTGCATATGGGATTTTACCCACTCAGGATTAGGGTTAGAGTTGGAGGCCCTTCTAGCTTGATTTCCAGGATTTTCTGAAGTCCACCTGTTCATCATTTTTTATAGCACAGTAGTGTTCCATTACATTCATATACCCCAATTAGTTCAGCCATTCCCCAGTGGATGGGCATCCCCTCAATTTCCAGTTCTTGGCCACCACAAAAAGAGCTGCTATACATATTCTTCTACATGTGGGTCCTTTTCCCATTTTTATGATCTCTTTTGGATACAGGCCTAGAAGTGTTATTGCTGGGTCAAAGGATATGCATATTTTTATAGCCCTTTGGGCATAGTTCCAAATTGCTCTCCAGAATGGTTGGATAAGCTCACAGTTCCAACAACAATGAATTAGTTTTCCAGCTTTCCCAGATCCTCTCCAACATTTATTATTCTCCTGTTTTGTCATGTTAGCCAATCTGGCCAGTGAGATGTGGTATCAAGAGTTGTTTTGATTTGCACCTCTCTAATTGATAGTGATTTAGAATATTTTTTCATATGACTATAGAAAGTTTTAATTTTTAATTAATATAGGTAGAATTGTCATTTGTATTATATTAGTTTGGCCTACACATGAGCAATCAATATTTTTTCCAATTACTTAGATCTGACTTTATTTGTGTGAAAAGTGTTTTGTAATTGTGTTAATACAGTTTCCGGGTTTGTCTTGACAGGAAGACTCCCAAATATTTTATAATGTCTACAATAACTTTAAATGGAATTTCCCTCTATCACTTGCTTTTGGCCTTTTTTTAGTAATATATAGAAATGCTCATGATTTATGTGGGTTTATTTTTTATTCTACTCCAGTCTTTTTCCTTTACCCTGTGTGTGTTCCCATTTCTAATGTGTTTCTAGTAAACAACATATGGTTTTTAATCCATTTTGCTATCCACTTCCATTTTATGGGAGAGTTCATCCCATTCACATTCACAATTATGATTACTATCTGTATCTTTCTCTTCATCCTGTTTCCCCCTCTGTTTATTCTTCTATTTCTCCATTCTCACTTACCCTCTTTAAAAGAGTTTTGCCTTTGACCACCACCTCCCTCAATTTTCCCTCCCTTCTCATCTCTTTTCTTTTCTCTTTCCTGTCCTACTGCCTGTAGAGCAAGTTAGATTTCTGTACTTAACTGAGTATGTTATTCCCTCCTTGAATCAAATCTGATGAGAGTAAAGTTCATACAATGCTTATCTCCCTCCCTTCTTTCCCTCTACTGTAATATGTTTTTTTGCCCCTTTATGTGATATAATTTACCTTTTTCTGCCTCCTTCTTTCCTATTCTCCCATTACAATTCCTTTGTGCCTCTTAATTAGGTTTTTTTTATCATCCCTTTGTGCCTCTTAATTAGTTTTTTTATCACATCAGTTAATTTATACTTACACTCTCTTGGTATGTATATCCCTTTTAAATGTTATAATAAAGTTAGTCATTTTTCTTTCTCATCTAATCCCCAAATGGTTGGACCTATTTCATCCACAGTATGTGAAGGGACCCATGCTCCTCTAGCCCTCTGCCTGAACTTTTCCCATCTTTTGTCATCTTTGCCAGGGAAATCTCAGGATTAGTTATCTTGGGAGGAGTGCTCTTACATGGCATGACCTGGACATTCTTTATTGAGTTTTCCAGTCCCAAAGATATTTCCTGAAAAAGGACTATAGTGGCCTCAGATGACTAAGTGAAGGGCCATTTGAAGTATTTAATAGTGAATAGTGCCATCCTCATGACATATTTCTGTTAAGTAACACCTCTTTGATGACCCATCCCTCAAAAGAGCATCATGAAAATGGCTGCCACGGCCATATTCTGACAGTGGTAGAGAGGGGAAGCCCAGGTATTGTGAAGAATCCAAGACTTGGAGTCAGGGTGTAGAGGTCCAGACCCAACTCTTCCTCTAACTTCTTGGGGAATTGGGAAAGTCATATCATCATTATGGGTCTCATGCCTTGTTCTTTGTAAAAAGAGTCAAGAGTCATAGTCAATAACCATTTATTAAGTGCTTAAGAAGGGCCACGTGCTGTGCTAAACATTAAGGATGCAAGGGGAGGCAAACGACAATCTCTGCCCTCTCGGTGCTGACAGTCTAATGACTAAGACAAGACATAGAAAAAAGTCAGAAAAGGTGTGGCAGGGGTGGGGGTGGGGGTGGGGTAGGTGCCCAGTGTGAATGAAGTCTTGTAGTTTGGTGGGAGATGATGCAGTCAGTGACTAGCCTGGACAGCCTCCTTAAATGGAGGATCTGGGAGGAGCTAGTCAGTGTTCCTTCCCCCTCTATTCTCTTCAATCAGAGGGCATAAATTCGATGATTTAGGAAACCTTGTTCCAATTATGACTTTATCTCATTCTTTTTTCTTGCAGAAGGAAAGAGATAGTTGGTACCATCTAGATAAATAAGTGGATTTTCCAGTCCTCTAGTCTGACCTGAGGCTTTCTGGGAAGCTCTGGAAATCTCTTGGACAATCTCTTGGCTGCCTGTTAGTACCTTCATGTAGTAACAATGTCTGGATTTTTGTGCTTGGTCTGCATTAAGAATTCACTGAATGTGTTTAGGGAAAGCCAACTATCCCTTCACTGGGCTCTTATCAGGAGAAGTGTTATTGCATTTGTCTTTTTGGTGAGAAGGTGGGAAATAAGCTAGATCTGAGTTTATATAACTGATGTTAGATCTCAGATAGTCTTTTTTCATCTCTGAGAATCTGCTTCTTCCTAAGAGTCAGTGGTGAGATTTGAACTCAGATTCTCTGATTCCAGAGCCAGTGTCCTTCCCCTGGCCCTGTGCTTTGATTGTCTGACTATTTACAGAGGCAGGACATTTCATTAGGACACGTTTGTCACTGTTTCACCCAAATCTGGGGGACTTTCTGCTCCTGACCCATCAGGTCCCATTGAGGTGAGCCCCTGATTTGGAAAGTCTAGAGATATTCTTAATGGTTTTTAATGGAGGTTTAATTAAAATAGATATTTTTCTTACCAAGGGGAAGGTTGTAATGGTGAAGTCAGAAAGATACATGTTTGAAAGTCATTCTATTTCTATTCTAAAGAATGCCAGGGGACTCAAATAAATGAACAAGTAAAACCAAGCATGCTCCAGCAGCCGTCTGGCTCAGGTGGATGCATCACCAGAGGCAAGGAAAGCTTCAATTTCCCAAGGTTCCAGTTCTGTTCTAAAATGAGACTGGCAGTTCACAAGTCAGCTCTCAAGTTGCTTTTGAAAAGTTTTCCTCACTAGGCCCAGACTTACCTTTAGGAGTTTGACCAGTGAGTGGGAGAAGAAGAAATGGGGAGTGATGTTTCATTGACACCCTTGAAACTCATCTTAGAAATAATGAAAACAGACTCATCTTCTTTTGGCTTTTGTGTCATAGGCTCTAGATAGATGCTACTCACAAGAACCATTGCACCAAATCCCATTCCCTCTTTCTTACTAGCAACAACAGTAAAAAATAGCAGTGATGGTGTGGGAGCAGACAAAATATTATCATGGAAACCATTGAAAGGACTTCCAGCCCATCTTCCCTAGGGTCTTGTTGAGTTCTTTGGAAAATTTCTCAATCTCTTCACCCTCTGTGGTGGACAAGGATACATAAGTTGCCATTGTTTTCATGCTGATATTTTTGTAAATATTTATCATGAATCTTTTAAGTATAAGATAATAGTTTTACTTCTTTTAGAATTTTTCTTCTCTTGGTGCATTAAAAAACAGTACCACCTTTATTCTCTTCTCCAAAGAATGAATCTCTGATCTGTCCCTCCTCTGAGTCCCATTTGGATCAGGTGTGTAGATGACCTTGGATTCCAGAGACTATGCTGGGAGGTTCCAAGCTCTGGTAGGTTCTAACCTGATGGAGGGGCCCCAGCGACAGTTATCTGGTACTTGGATGGAAAATGTGGCTCCAAGTTTGATGATCTGTGTGCTCCAGGTAGTCCATTTCTTGTTTCAAACTAATATGAAGCCCCAGGTCTGGTCTGACAATCACAGGTGACAGTGAAATCATTGCTTTTCTTGTGTAGAATACCAAATCCCTCTCTCTTTTACGTCAGAAACGAGCTGGAGCCTGCTAGGATGCAGGCACAATGAACAGACATGGAAGAACAGAATGGTCCTGGAGACCAGGGACTGAATACCAGCTGTCATTGGGTTGGGTACCTAGAATGCCATCCAGAGGAATTCCCCCAAGAGATTATCAAGGGAAAGAGGATGATAAATAGTGTCACTTGTATTAAAATCTCAGCAGCTGGAGAGCCATCATGGAACAGTAATCTAAAGGCAAGAGGAGGCCAGCACAATTGAACTCCAGAGGGAACAGCCCCTGGGGACCCAAACCCAGTGATGACAAATCTTAGCCCTCTTCCTGCATGCTCCTTGGTTCAGCTAGCACCTTTGGAAGGCAGCAGACAGCTAGCCACCAGGCAGTGCCCCCTCTGAACTGTATCTGTACTGTGCACTGACCAGGCAGAAGAGATTCAATTTCAATTTATTCTTCCTAAGATCAGGGGGATTGTGGCCTTATTTCAATCTAGTAATATATCCAAACCTTGAGCTAGGTAAAAGTCAGGTAGGCAGAGAAATAATCTGAACATATCTGTAGCTCCATGGCAAGGAGAAAGAACCAAGGTGAGTAATTAGATCAGTCTGTCATTGGATTTCAGCTTGTCAAAGCAGTTAACCCCAAGGGAGAGTTATACAAGACAATCCCCAACTGTAGTCAAAGAGCTAAGGATCTCACTTAAAAACTGAGTCAGTGACCTGCCCCAAGTGGGTTGTGTTTGCAGTTTCACTTATTCCAAGCAACATGGGCAAAGGAAAAGTTTGTCTCTGACCTAAAAACCAAAAGAAAATGCAGAGCTGAAGGAATGATTCCTGATTTTATGTTTTCAGAGAGACTGAAATGTTCATTCAATGAAAAAAGATTGTGGAGCCACGAGAGTTTTTTGCTTCATTTAGGATCCGGGAATAATGTGCCTGGAAGGGAGGAAGGAAGGAAGGAAGGAAGGAAGGAAGGAAGGAAGGAAGGAAGGAAGGAAAGGAGGAAGGGAAGGAGGGAGGGAGGAAGAAAGCCTTGAATCCAATGACCCTGACCTCTTGGCTGGTCCATGAATGAGACAGTCCACCTCTTTGCTCTGAACATTTTTTCTGCCTGTCCTCCACACCTGGAATGTTCTCCCCCCTCATCTGTGCCTACTGTCCTCCCTGGCTTCCTATAAGTTCCAGCTAAAATCCTGGGTTTGTACTGGAAGCCTTCCTCAACCCCTCAATTCTAGCACCTTCATCATGCTAATTATTTCCCATTTACCCTGCATAGTTTGTTTACTTGCTGTCTCACCCATTAGACTGGAAGTTCCTTGAGGGTAGGGCATGTCCTTTGCTCCTTTTCCCATCCTCAGCACTTACCTCTATGCTTGGGCACAGAGTCGGCACTTAATGAACTGAAATTGATTGATTGCCTGTCCTCATTTCTCTGATGAGCTCTGGATACTCAGTAGGTTTTCTTCCTTCCTGCACAATTCTTCTGTAATTTTCTCCACCTTCTTTCAGCAGCATGTGTATAGGAGTGAAGGTGGCATGCTGATGGTGGGAGTGGTCCATGACTGAGGCTTGGCAGGGTGCAATTTGCCACATAATAAGGAAGTTAGAGACTCAAGAGAAGAGGACTGTGTAGAGTCAAACTGGTTCACCAGTTCAATTCTCCACAAGATGGGGAAAAGAAGAGAGTGGCTAGTGTAGGACAGATGACTTGGGAGAGAAGTGAGTGGTTTGGGGTCAGAGGTCATGGTGTGGATGAAGAATAGGGGGTAAAATAGAAGACTACTTTTTTTGCAGGGCAGTTGGGGTTAAGTGACTTGCCCAAGGTCACACGGCTAGTTTTTGTGTTAAGTGTCTGAGGCCGGATTTGAACTCAGGTCCTCCTGACTCCAGGGCCAGTGCTCTATTCACTGCGCCGCTGAGTCGCCCCAAAGACTACTTTTAAAATGAAGAAATTAGCTCAGTCATGGGTGAGGATAAATGTTGGTTGAAACATATTTAAATGGAATTGTGTGAATCTGTGCAAGAGAGTTTTAAAGTGAAGATGGTAAGGGAGGGCCACATAGATCCACCAAATCTGACACCATAAAGAGTACAATGCATGAAGAAGAAGAGAAGAGAGGAGCCATGGTTCATGAAAGGGGATAGGCTAGAAGAGAGCAGCAAACCAACCCTTGGCCTTGGATGCACAGAGGTTCATGCACCAAGTGTGTATAACAAACAGCATGAACTGGAAACATCAGGTACACATGTGATCTCATCAACATTGCTGAACCTTGATGAGACACCTGATTGGAAGAAGAGTCTGGAATGATGTCATTTGCTTAGCAGCAGTGGAGTAAATAAAGGAGGGCTTGGGGTCAGACTTATATAATAAATTAAGACAAGTAAATAATGTGGGGTAACCCAGGAGCTTTGATCCAGGGTCACCAGCCAGGCAGCTGCAGTCTTGTTGGGTTGACTCCAGGCTACCTGGACAGGAGAGTCAATGGAAAATTCCAGCAACACATCATGATGTAGAGGGGGAGTCCACATATTGCAGTAAGGTATACATGAACATTTTCATTCACTTTCTGCCAAAAGAAGAGCAACTAATGAATTTCTGATTATTTTTAAAGATAATGTTAATATATCAAACATGGAGGAAGCTAGAGGACAGCTGCTTTTCTGGACTTGATTGTTATTTACCAGAAGAGACTGGATTTATTCCAGTCCTGGTAGATTCTGGGAAGTTTGGTCACTTGGGCTGCTCCTTTTACAAGCTCTCATTTTACAAGCTCTCATCCCAGACAAAGCACACTGTCCTGGGCTTCTGAAACTCCCGGCCATGCTTGGTGATCTTTGAGAGAAAACAGGAAATGGAAGAATCTCACAAGATGAAAAAGGGAGCCAACATTGGCTCAATTTTCAATATAGGAAAGAAAAATGATAAACTAGTGACCCTGATGTTAATTCCTGGCAAATCTGGGGACCATAAAGGGCTGGTTGTCAATCTCTAGAAAAGCAAGTACTGATCACCAAAGGCTGGCTGGTCTTCACTAGGGACAGGTCATGGTCAGTGAGGCATTTACCCTTCTTTGAGGGGCTTCAGTACCTTGGGCTAAAGCCTCCTCAGGGCTTTTCATAGCACCTGGTACACTGGAAGTGCTCAAAAGTGCTCCTTTTACAAGCTCTCATCCTCACATAGCATCAAATGCAGAGCAGGTGTTATCTGCAAGACACATAACACAAAGTAACTTGAACTTAAGCTCAGAGAGTCAAGAGATGCTTTTTCCATATTTTCTGATAGGATTCCATTCTCCCCAATGACATTTTGATGCACACTATTCTCTGGATTCCCAGGGAATCCTGATCCACTTGGGGGTGGGTGGTGTGGAGAGCTGGGGCACTTAGTGAGCTGCATCATGCCTGAGGCTGCTCATTATGTCAATGTCCCCATTATTCCTAGCTGAAGAACACCCTCTAATGAGCTGTGCATGTCGCTTCTCTCTTTATTGACTTCCATCAGGGCTTTTCAGCCCTTTCCCTGTCTGCAATTCTGTGTCAATAATTCTTGATGTCCAGCTTTCTTCCCAGAAGTAGATTCTATTCTCCAGAAGAAGGTATCACTCAGGTTCTTTGGGAACTGCTTCCTACTATCCTGCTTTCTTGAATCTCCATTTCCCACTTCTGACTCTAGTTGGGTAAATTGATTCCACTTAAATCTTCTCTCCCGCCCTTCCCCTCTCTCCCCTTGTCCTTCATTATCTTCTGCTGACAGTCTGAGCAGCTCAAGGAACATTCTGTCTTCTTTACCATTTATAATTTTATTTCCATCTTCCTTAGGGGAATCTGGCCTGTGCCATGAAAATGCCTTGGGCCTACATTGAGAATGTGCTGGAAAGAGGAAATGGGAAGAAAGAACTCTACTCCTGAACCAGTCTGGAATGCACCTGTCCCCATTATACTGGATTTGGGGAGAAGATATTTCACAGAGGTCAGAAAGAATTTACAGATGCTCTCATGGCCTAATATTCTACAGGGGAACTCAGCCCTGGAAGAACGGGAAGCTCACATAGAGAAATGGTTCTGATGAGAAAAATTTTAAAAAAAGGAAGAGGAGATTTCATAATAAAAGCAGTGTGGGTCTCCGCAGGAAATGCTTTGAGCAACTGTGACAAAAATGACAGACAGTCATAGAGCAGAGAAGCAAAGACAGCTTCTGAAGGATGAATACAAGGAAATGGTACAAGTCTCTAGGAGACTGAAGCATAGTGTGAGCAGAAGCTAGTGAGAAAGCCTGAGGACAACAAACAGAGCACCTTCAGACAAATTGCAAAGATGGCTGGAAGCTGGATGTGATCATCCTTGGGCACATGGGCAGCAATGGCTGACTAGTGGAAGAGACCGTGCTGCTCAACTTCCTATTGGTCATCTCTTCTACCAACGACCACAAAGGGCAAAATGCAGAATGCCTCCCAATGAGGGCCTGAAATCCAAGGTAAATAGCAAAATGAGAATGTCCAATTGTCTTAGACAAGCTCAAGTCCCCAGCCCCAGACAAAGCACACCATCCTGGGCTTCCGAAACTCATGGCTATGATTGGTGATCTTTGAGAGAAAACAGGAAATAGAAGAATCTCACAAGATGGAAAAGGGAGCCAACATTGTCTCAATTTTCAATACAGGAAAGAAAAATGATAAACTAGTGACCTTGATGTTAATTCCTGGCAAAATTGGGGACCATAAAGGGCTGGTTGTCAATCTTTCGAAAAGGAAGTACTAATCACCAAAGGCCGACTGGTCTTCACTGGGGACAGGTCATGGTCAGTGAGGCATTTACCCTTCTTTGGGATGCTTTGCTACCTGGGGCTAAAGCCTCCTCAGGGCTTTTCATAGCACCTGGTACACTGGAAGTGCTCAAAAATGATTGTTGACTGAATAACTGAGAGATAAAGGCAATATTTTACATATCGTTCATCTACGTTACAGTAGAAAACTTGGCAATTTTTCATTGTTTTCCTGTGGAAAAGTTGGAGAATAGCACCATTAGAAATGTAGGAGGGGTTCACTGCATTCTTATGCTAGGCCTCGGCCATTCAGTATCCTTTGGACATTCAGTCCTCATGGTAGGCAGGGGCTGTGGTGGTATTTGGGGTTTTTGGTGCAGAAAATATAGAGATTAAGGCAAAGTGTGTATGGGGATGGTGGAGTGCACAACAGGGCACGACAAGGCTGTGCCCCCCCCCAACATTCCTTGGCTCTCAGAACCTTGAAGCCAAGCCCTTTTCCCCTGAATAGGAGATGCCAAGGACTACACAATGGCTACCAGATTTCCAGAGCATGGATGCAACTGTCCAGGGTTGGCATCCTGCTTATCCAGGGCTCTGTCACCATGACAATCACCTGCAGTCTCCATTGTGCTGGCTCTCTGATGGGGTGACATCATAATGTTTTCAGAAAGGTCACTACCTTCCTCTTGTTCCTTCAGCTTGTGGACCTGGAATGTCTGCTGCCAGGCCCTGACTTTGGGGTGGACAAGTCTTCATTCTGTTTTTGGGCTTGGAGGTGGAGGAGGCTAGGGTCAGGTTACAACCTGAGCCTGGGAGGACTGGACTGGAAAGGATGCATGTACTATTTTTTTGAGTTATGGGATTCTTTATTTCTATTTCTATTTTTTCCAATTTATTTATTTATTTTTAATTTCAGCATTCATTTCCACAAGATTTTGAGTTACAAATTTTTCTCCCCATCTTTCCCCTATCCACTCCAAAATAGCTAACCTACTGAATACCCCTTTCCCCAATCTGTTCTCCCTTATATCCTTTCCCATTTCCCCTTAAATTTCTAGTAAAGCAAGATGGATTTCTATACCCTGGTGCCTGTATATCTTATTTCCCAGTTGCATGTAAAAAATTATACACATTTGTTTTATAACTTTGAGTTCCAGAGTTTTTCCCTTCTTCCCTCCTCACACAACCGTCCTGGGAAGATAAGAAATTCAATATAGGTTTTATATGTGTAGTTATGCAAAACATTTCCATAGTAGGTATATTGTGAAAGATTATATTTCTCTCCATCCTATCCTGCCTCTCACTTATTCTATTTTCTCCTTTGACCCTGTCCATTTTCAAAAGTGTTGCTTCTAACTACTCTATCCCTCAATCTGCCCTCCCTTCTATCCTCCCCCCTCTTATCCCTTCCCCTCTATTTTCCTATAGGGTAAGATACCCAACTGAGTGTGCATGTTATTCCCTCCTTAAGCCAAATTCAATGAGTGTAAGGTTGTCCCATTCCCTTTTACCTTCCTGCTCTTCCCCTCCATTGTAATAGTTTTCTCTTGTCTCTTTTCTATGAGATAATTTATTTTTTAGATATCATCTCTTCCTATTCAACTTGTCCTGTGCTCTCTATGTATACATGTGCATACATATGCACACCCTCACATATATATTTATGCACACATAAACCCTCCTATACATAGATATATATGTATGTATACACACACACACACACACACATATATATATATATACATACATACATATACATATATTCCCTTCAACTGTTCTCATACTGAGAAAAGTCTTATGAGTTACAATTATCATTTTCGCATGTAGGAATGTAAATAGTTCAACTTTAATAAGTTCCTTATGATTTCGTTGTCCTGTTTACCTTCTCATGCTTCTCTTGCTTCTTGAATTTGAAAGTCAGATTTTCTGTTCAGCTTTGAGTTTTACATCAAGAATGCTAGAAAATTCTCTATTCATTAAATGACCATATTTTCCCCTGAAGCATTATACTCAGCTTTTCTGGGTAGGTGATTTTTGGTTTTAATCCTAGGTCCTTTTACCTCTGGAATATCATATTCCAAGCCCTTTGATTCCTTAATATAGAAGCTGCTAGATCTTGTGTTATCCTGACTACTTGCAGTATTTCCTCCTTGACCTGGGAACTCTGGAATTATATAATATTCCTAGGAAGTCTCCTTTGGGGATCTTGTTCAAGAGGCAATTGGTGAATTCTTCCAATTTCTATTTTGCCCTCTGGTTCTAGAATATCAGGGAAATGTTTCTTGAGAATTTCTTGAAAGATGATGTCTAGGCTCTTTTTTTAGATCAATATTTACAGTAGTCCAATAATTTTGAAATGATCTCTTCTGGATATATTTACCAGATCAGTGGTTTTTCTAATGAGACATTTCACATTGCTTTGTATTTTTGAATTTGTTTGAATCTGTTTTATAGTATCTTGATTTTTCATAAAGTCATTAGCTTCTATTTGCTCCAATCTAATTTTGAAGGAATTAGTCTCTTCAGTGAGTTTTTGAAATTCCTTTTCTATCTGGCAAATTTGGCTTTTTAAGGCATTCTCCTCATTGGCTTTTTGGGCCTCTTTTGCCATTTGAGTTAGCCTAATTTTTAAGGTGTTATTTTCTTCAGTCAGGCTGTTGACCTGCTTTTCATGTTTTTCTTGCATCATTCTCATTTCTTTTCCTAATTTTTCCTCCACTTCTCTTACTTGATTTTGAAAATCCTTCTTGAGCCCTTCAATGGCCTGTAACCAATTCATATTATTCTTGGGAACTTTTGATGCAGGAGTTCTGGCTTCATTGTCTTCCTCCCATTCCATGCTTTGATACTTTTTGTCTCCAAAAAGGAATCTATGGTATGATTGCATTTCCCATGCTTGCTCACATTGCCAGTCAATTACTTGACTTTTGAACTCTTTGCCATGGAAGAGCTCTGCTTTCATAATGGAGAGAGATTTGTCCCAAATTTCTGGGGTTTTTGCATCTCCTGGAGCAATTAAGAGGGCACCCTCTCTGCAGCCTCCACAGGCTCTGGCACCTGGCCATCCCCCCAGGACCTCCACCCAAGCAGGTTAAAGAAAGGGCAATTACCATCTGAATGGTTACTTGGTCCACCTGCAATCTGCAGGCCAGGCGCTCCTGACGGAGCCACTCCACGCAGGCACCATGCCTCCACCACTTCTCACCCATGGGGCAGGGGCTGTACCTCGTTCTTCCACCCATCCCTATTCCAATAGAGTTCCCCACTGACCTTTTACTTTCTCTTTGGTGTTTATGGTTTGAGAAGTCGGGAAACTGCCACAGCTGCTGGTGCTTCACTTTCCTGAAGTCTGCTCTGGCTGCTGATGGTTGGGGCTGCCATGGGGCCAGAAGTGTGGTTAATGAGAGGCTGGGTTCAGATACCAGCTTGGAGCAATAGCCCCTTCCTGCTGGCCTGCTGGGCTGCCTTCAGTGGGAGATTTGTTTGTCTCTGTTGATTTGTGGGTTCTGTAGCTCTAACAGCTGTTTAGAGTCATTTTTTTTACATGTATTGGAGGAGGTGAAAGCTGGAGGTATGGGGAAGTCCTTTTTCTATTCTGCCATCTTGGGTCTGCCTGGATGCACATACTTTTATGCTTTCCACTTACCTTGGCTTTGTTTGGAGGTCACAATCTAACAGTCCTGGTCTTAGAAGGCCCAGAAGGGGCTGGATGGCAAGGGAAGGAAAGTAAGTGCATTTTACCCTAAGTGCTCCAACCAACACTTTAAAGATCGTTAAAGACTTAGAACAAGGTTGAAGCATTTGCTTGTTATTTTCCCCAGAAAAAAGAAATCCTTTTGGCATGATTGTGCTATATAGGAAATAAAATTCTTTAGCGAGTTATCCCCTCCTCTATTTTTAACATTGTGAAAAGAAAAATATTTATTTTTAGATTTGAGAAATGTTCAAGATTTTACTTTTACTCTAGCTTTCATCACATTAGAGCAGTGCCTCAGAATTCTAGGAATAGAAGTATTTCAACTGATAAGATTCAGAGTATGCACAGCATCCCTCCAACGACAGAGCCAAGACTTGCTTCTGGACTCTCTTTAGTTGGAAGAAAGAGCTCCTTCTGTGTCATGGGACATGCCCCTGTATCAGCAAGCACCCTAGCATACCTAGGACAGCTGCTAGCACAGGTTCTTAGATCTGCTTTTCTAAAGGAAAGCAACTCAAAATGGGTTAACAGTCTTTCTTTAATCAAACAAACATATTTACCTAGTTCAGGGGAAAAAGTCAATACCCTGAACTCCAGAGAATACAAACACAAGTTACAAGCAGACCAAGAAACAGATCAGCAGACAGGCTTCCAACCATCTGACCATCACATCCATACCTATTCAAGTTACCAGAGAGGGAAGCATCAACATCTGGGTTTTCAAAGCCAGGGTGGGGCTCAACGGCTTCCCAGAGTCTCATCTGGCCACATCACACAACTCTTCTCAGAGTGAGCCCCAAAGCAAACCTCACATCAGGGCATATGTATAGGCTTCTCCTGGGTCAGAGAATGTCACAGCCCCCTTGACCCACTGTCCAGTTACAAAGTAACAAGGTGTGGCCATTACCATAAAACAAGCCTCCCGCCACAGGCTCCACATGACCACATTCAGCCTATTAGGGGGCAGAGTATACTTTCAAATCAGGGAACATTCTCAGAGCCACTTAAGCCTATCAAATAGTCTAGGGGCAGGAAAGATCTTCAGATTCTCATTACAGCCCCTTCCAGGACCTTCCTCATGTATAAAACCAGAGGCTTCATCTAGATCTGCTTTCAGCTTTCTTCCTGTTTTAATTCATATGAACCTTCCTTTTATGTTGGGGGGCAGTCTTATGGGTTTTACATATTTTTTATGAAGAGCCATGGGGTCAGAACCCAAGACTGACTCTACGAAGTGTAAAGAATGGGGAGAGTTGTCCCCATGGTGGCAGGTGAAGCACAGAGTTGGTTGTATGACTAGACCCAGAGTAACCACAGAATTACCATGTTTAAAGCTGGAAGGGTCTTTAGATACCTTGCCTAGTTGTGAATATTTTCAGAAGGCTTCACCTCTTTAATATATCCCCGAAGTTTGCATCAAACATTGATTTGCTTGAGGACCTTTAATAAAGGGGAATCCACCACTGATCCCAACTCCACTTAGCTCTGCTCTCATGGTGGTAGCCCACCTCAATTTCCTTCTCTGTTACCCCTCCTCCCCTTGCTCCTAGTTATGCTCTGTGGGGTCAAACATGACAAGTCAAGGCCTTCTCCTACCCTGAACCCTTTCCAATACCTGACTGCAGCTCTCAGGTTCCACCAGAATCTAAATCTCACAGTTCCATCTTGTCCTGTGACTTTCTCTCTTCCTACTGAAAGCACCACCATCCTTCCAGAGCTCCAGCTTGCTGGCTCTGAGCCATCCTCAACTCTTCCTTATTCATCTTTCTCCACAGTCAGTCAGTTACTGCATCTACTCTGTTCTCTTTCTCACCCTATCCCTTGAGTTGCTCTCTCACAGCCTACCTAGTTCAGTCCTCTGTCCCCTTTCACTGAGACTACAGCAATAGCTTCCTAATGACTCTCCCAGTTTCCAGGCTTTTATCACTCCAATCCATCTTCCATATAGCTGCCAATGTGATAGCACTAAAATAGAGAATCTGACCACATTATTCACCTGTATCAAAATCACCAGTTGTTCCAATTGTCTTCAGTATAATATATAACATTCCTAGCCTGACATTTAAAACCCTCAGCAGTGTTGCTCCCACAGAGACTGCCAGCCTTATTTCATAATCCACCCTTTGGCTGTGTTCCATTCCAGTGAAACGAGCCTGGAAACTGTTCTTCTCACACACATCTCCCACCTCTGGGCTTTTGCCCAAAGGGTCTTCCACATTCTCCTCTCAGAGTCCTTAGCTTCCTTCCAAGTACAGCTTTGGTGCCACCTCCCTCACCACAGCAGCCTGGTTCCTCCAGTTGGTAGTGTTCCCTCCCACATGAATTTGCTTTGTTCTTCCTTTGGGTACAATTGTCTGGGTGCCCAGTGAACCCGTATAGCCAAAGGGAAGATTCTCAAGGGCAGAGACCTGCTTTTGTCTTTGTGTTGTCAGAGACAAGCATAGTAAGAGACACTTCACAAATGGCTTTTGGATTGAATTGATTCAGCCACAAGATCTTAGGATGTCAGAGTGGACCCTCATTGAGACCAATGTGCTGCTCATGCATGAATACCCTCTCTCCCTGAAGGGCAGGGTTATAGTTTAAATGTGTGTACGTGTGTATGTGTCTATGTGTGCGTGCACGTGTACATGCAGGTGTACATTTGTATGCACATGTGCACACACATCTTCATGTATGCATACATATGTGTGCTCATGTATATCAACATCTCTGTGTGTGCATGCACATGTGTGTGTGCATACATTTTTGTGCCATGTTCCCCATGGGCAGCAGTCTGGTATAGCCTACAGCCCTCTCCCTTCTTAAAAATCATACTTTTAAATGCATAAAACAGGTTTAGGGAGGACCCTGAGTATACTGGAATACTGCTGTCAGACTGTGTAATGGAGCTAAGTGCATGTTGGGCAGGTTAAGCAGCTCTGCTGTAGAGGGAAGGCTGCCTCTGGCCAGTCTTCTCCCATCTCCCATGCACATCAGCAGAGCAGACCAGATCACAAGAGGAGAGATACAAACTCACATCTGCTCTTGGCCAGAGTCCACGGTGAAGACCTGCAGCTATCACAAGCCAGGCCTCATTTGGTTCCAGGTGGCCACTCTCATCTTCCTGCACAAGCCTGGGATTGCCCCAATGCACCAGATTACATCTCAGGTTGGGGGCAAGGCGTAAACGCCACCCAGTCTGGCCCCCTTTCCACCTTCTCACTCCCCCTCTCCCCAAGATCCCTGTCAACCAGTGCTGGGCTACCAAGTTACCTTGCTTTCCATAGACTCTCCAGGCTCCCTTGGCTTTCCAGACATAGAGTGTACAGTGGTCCAGGACAGTGGTATGGGGGAGGCACATGGACCTCTCTGAAAATTAGGTACTTCGGTGGCTTTGTTGGGTTGTTTCTTCCACTCTCTTTATGGAGCAGAACTTTACTCTGTGCTCCTCAATCAAAAAGCCTCCATCAAAGGATGCACAGACTATTAGATAGGAGGATCTTCCAAGGTCAACTTCTTTACCTCCTTTGTTTTATGGAACAGGGAACTGAGGCCCAAGTGGCTTGCCTGGGGTCACTTAGTTTCTTAGTGTATGGGCAACCTGCCTCTAAGAGTGCATGTTCCTATTCACTCTGTCCACTGAGGCCAGTCTTCATCCTTTTTTGGGGAAATGTCATGCATTCATGGAATTTACATCCTTTTTCCTGGCAAATTTAGCATCTCAGTTAACCAGATTTTTGTAATACTTGACTCCTGCAGTGTCTGTCTCCCTCTTGACCCACTTTATCACCAGGCAAACTGACATCCATCTCGGGAGAGTGTGGCCCCATGAGAATTCAGAAGGGACCTGCTGTGGGCCCAACTATGAGTGATGGGAGATGGAAAAGTCAAGCAAATGCTCTTGCTACCACTTGCTTTCAGGTGCCTTTGCCTCCTCAAAGGATCAGAATTGCATCTCTCTGCAAATGAGCTGTGGTTCTCCTCCTTCCAGCCTCCTTCCCTCATGGAGAGGCTCGTGAAGGGCAGATCCTGATTCACTTTGCCTCAGTTTCCCCATGCTTGGCGTATAATAGGTGTTTCATAAATTCTTGTTGTTTTATACTAGATAGAGCAGAAGGAGAGAGGTTTGAGATGCTGCTTAGATGACTGAGTGATGAATAAAGGCACTCATTGTGAGCATTTTGGGGCGGCCTCAGCTCCATGAGGTCCCCAGGCATAGAGGAGGGCAGTACTACATGGGGGTCTGGGGACCTTCACAGCTGAGGTGTGGTCACATATTGGTGTTACTGTACTGACCCTCAAACAGACACCTCATGCATCTTTGGGAGTAAAATTCCTGTCTCTGTTCAGAGCCTAGAAGCTGGGACCTCAGGAATCCCTAGCATAGAAGAACAGGCCAAGAGAGGAAGAGCAGCATCCTGAAAACCAACTGGAGAGAGCAGTTTTGGGTGTGGCTAAGAGGGAGGTTATCTTGAGTATCCGGGAGATGCATGAAGAAGGTTATGTTGCAATAGGGGGATTTGTACCTTTGGCCTGATTGTTCAAGGTCTCTTGCTGCTGCTATATCTCCAGAGGCTTAATAAATAAGGATACCTGCCAAAGGGACAGTCTAGCCAGCCACCCCAAAACCTCAGTGTAATTTCAAGCTTCTTCTCCCTGGTACTGTAGAGCTCTGTCCTCTTCCACCAAGTATTCCTTGATTTGAAAGGGGAAAAATCACTGGTGGTGGTGGTGGTGGTGGGGGTCTCTTTGTCCAGACTCAGTCCCATCCCCAGCCACCCTGGTTGAAGGAACACCTTCATAGCCACATAGAATGAATATGAATTTCTAAAACTAATAACTTCTTCTGGCTGTTATTTCAATTGCAATTAAAAAAAATCATTCCACACTTTTCCCAGTTAGTCGATTTAATTGTCTTGGTTATTTTTATAACTGTATAAAAAGAGAATGGATAATTATTTTTTAAAATTCACCCCATTGACAGAGTGTGTCTGACACTTGAATTGACAGTATACAGAAGCCTATAAAGCATAATGATGATAATCATTTTTTAGAAAAAAAGCTTCCTATCCTTTTTGACAGTATCTGAGCTGATAGACTGTGACACTTCCTCCCTGCCATGCTCATGCCAAAGTGGGATCAACCTGAATTGAAGAAGACAAAGCAATCTGCCAGTAATGGTCTGATGATCTTGTGCAGGGCTCTTGTCACTGTTCCCAATTCATCTTCACCTTACACTGGGTGAGACCAGGCAGAGAGCTGGCCCTTAGCAGGACAATGGGATGGGGTGGGGGGGGAGGAAAGGATGGTGTGATGTCCAAGAAGAGGTCACATCCTTGAGATCCCATGGAAAACCCTTTGTACCCTGGTAGAGATGACTCCTGGTCACCCCTGTGGGTAAGGATTCTTGCAATGGATGTACGGATGTTACCTCCCGGATAGGGGTAATAATTAAAGAAAGATTGTGATGCTGAGAGTGAGAATCAGTGTAAGGGGGGCAGGGATAGCTCATCATGTCCTCTGCACTGGGCTTGTGTTTGTGGCTCTCCTTGTTCTGGTACTGGAAGAGGCTATCTCCAGGAGATGATCCCTTTGCCATCACTGGGAATGCTGGCATTGGGAAGAATATGAAAGCAGAGTTTGAGGATCACCAGTAAACATGATGGAATCAGTGTGGCTCTTTCTGAATGTTAGTTTAGCAGTGATGAATCATGTCCTAGGAACTCATTCCCCCAAATCTGCAGCTAAGTCTCTTGTGAATTGTGAGCCTTGTGTGTGTGTGTGTATGTATAGATGTACTTAGCTATCTGTCTTCTAGCTAGGTAGAACTATCTAGAATTGGGTAGGAATATAGAATATGCCACACATATGCATACATTGATCATGATCTAGAAGTTTGATGGAGATATCTCTCTGAATAGATGGTAGATATGAATAGACTGCTTCTGGCCCACGTGAAAGGCTGACCTGAGGGCCAGCCAAGACAAGGGCGCTGAGGCTTATGGTCACATTGGCTTCAGGGAGATGTTAGGTCACAACTGTCTCTCCACCATGGTCTTAAACTCAGATGGAAAGGGTACCAGAATCTGCTCATAATGATTCCTGTAGTTCACATACAGACAGTTTAAAATTGTATCATCTAGGCTTTATTTTTTGAATGTAGCTAACTATTTTCAGTTGTACTTTAATGAGGTTCAGGTGCACTCACATGTGATGTATTGGATCCCTCCAGTCTACTCTGCTATAGAAAGGTTGTGGTTTGCACTTGTGGAGGGAGTTCTCACATCACTAAAAACTCAAACCCTTGAAATACTGCACGGTGTTTGCCTGCATACACAGTGTGTCAGTAACAGAGGCTGCTGCTACATGGGGAAACTTTTTGTTAGTATTTCTTGGAGTTTGGTTTCCCAGGATCCATGGCCATACCAATCTCATTCCCAGGTGTGCTGCTTTATTAGTGGTGGATGTCTTGCTCCCTTGAGTTCTGACCCAGTCCGCAGCTGTAGCACATCCTGTGCTGAGTCACATCAACTATTGCCTCTGTTGGCTCTGAGCCAATAGAGTGCTGAGTCAGTAGGCTTTGGTGCCTTCTGGCTCTGAGCCTATCAGTATATATTCTGGGGGATCATTATTTTGCCATGGGGCCACTCATGGGAAGAATGCTTGGCCTGAGGTCTTTTAGATTTCCCAGAGGAGACTCTGGGTTGCCATTGTTAAGGGTCCTCTGGCTTTGTGAACCCAGATGTTGGTGCTGTGTCTCGGTCTGATGATGGATGTAAATAGCTCTATTACTCTGTTAAGACACTTGGAGCCCTGTCTGTTGCATCACTAATTGATTTTCTCTATTTTCAGGGTGATGACCTCTCCTCTGAACTAGTGGATGATGTTAATCTTTCTTGGATACTCACTCCTTTCCCTTTCCCTTCTACTTATATACACTTCTGCATTGTTTAATTAATGTAAGATTATCAACCCCTTTGAAGCTGTCTTTCCTCTATAAAAGCAGACCAAGGACCTCTGCTAGCAGCCCTCCTATGTGCTGCTAGTGTCATTGGGGATGCTGCAGGTCAGCCATGAGCATTGGTTTAGTTATAGTTACAACTTCTTCTCATCCCTTCCTCCTCTCCAACTCCTTGGCTCCTTGACTGTGAGCAATTGGGATGCTTAGAATTAGATAAGTAGTAGGGATTTCAAAAGGTCCCTCACCTTAGATCAGATGCTAGACCTAGTATTATCTCTTTTCATATATATGGTCTAGGTGGATTTGTAAAGAAATTAGAAAGGAGAGTCCTTGAACCTGTGTAAACCCATTTGAGCTATGAATCCCTGAAAGAAGACTGAGGATGAAGTTCCACAGAAACTAGAGACCCAATCAAAATCTCAATGTGAAGTAATGGAATGGGATTTGTGGCAGTTATTGTAATGTAGGGGTACCCCCAAAAGGGGGATCTCTGTGGGTCTGGGTGTGAGTCTTCTCTGTTTAAATAAATGTAACTTTTTGAACCTGAGAGTTTATAAAGGGACACCCTGGTGACACAGGAGGTAGGCTAGTTCAGAAATGTCCAAAGTCCCACTTGGCCTAGGGAAGTGAGTTAGATTATGGAGAGTTCCCCAAAGTGTGTTGTTGTTCGGTCACTCATTTGTGCCAAACTAGTCATACCCCTATGGACCATCACACACGAGGCCCTTCAGTCCTCCAGTCTCTCTTGAAGTCTGTGCAACTTGTTCATTGTTTCCACAATACTATCTATCCGTCCTTTGCCATCCTTCTTTTTCCTTTTGCCTTCAGTCGTAACCAACATCAGGTGCTTTTGCAATGAATCCTGTCTTCTCATTATGTGGTTAAAGTATTTTTAAGCTTCAGTTTTGATATTTGACCTTCCAGTGAATAGTTTGAATTAATTTCTCTAAGTATTGGTTGATCTGACCTCCTTGCTGTCCAAAGGACTCTTAAAAATCTCCTCCAGCACCACAAGATGAAAACTTCAGTTTTGAGGCACTCAGCTTTCCCTACAGTCTAGCTCTCACAGTCATACATTACTACTGGAAAAATACCTCAGAGCTTTGACTATACAGACCTTAGTCAACAATGTGATGTCTCTGCTTTTTAGTCTGCTGTCCAGTTTTGCAATAACTTTCCTTCCAAGGAGCAGCATCTTTTACTCTCATGGCTGCAATCAGCATCTTCAGTGATCTTTGAGCCCAAGAATGTAAAATCTGACACTGCTTCCATTTCTTCCCCCTCAGTTTGCCAAGAAATGAGAGGATTAGCTGCCAACATCTTCCGTTCTTTTGTAATAAATTTTTGTTTTCTTGTTTACATCATTCATTTTCATGAGATTTTTGAATTACAGATATTTTCCCCGTCTTTCCCCCACCCCAAACCCCAAACAGCGATCCCACTGTAAAGCCCCTCCCCTGGTCTGCTCTCTAACTTTCTGGTAGGACAGGGAGGGTCTCCCTACCCCAGCCCCTGTATATCTTAATTCCTACTTGCAGGTCTTGCAGAGCTTTAAATTCAAGATTTTTTCTATTCTTCCCTTGTCACTCCCCCCCCCCCCACTGGAAGGACAATCAATTCCATATACAGGCTGTGGATGTGTGATTATACAGGACATCTTCATAGTGGACATATTGTGACAGTGATCATATGTCCCTCCTTCCTTGTTCTTTTCTCTACCCTGTCCCTGTCCCTTTACTTAAGTGTGTGCTTCCAGCATCTCTCACCCAGACCCTGCCCTCCCCTCTGTCATCCTGCCTTTCATCCCCATGCACCCTACTCTCCTGTGTGGCATGATGCCCAGTTTAGAGTTTATGTCATTTCTTCCCAAAGCCAGATTCAATGAGAGTAAATGAAAGTAAAGTTGTACCAGTTATCCCTTGCCTCTTCTATATGGGATGATTAACCTCATTTTGTCTCTCCCTGTCTCCTCTCATTCTAGTCCTCTCCCACCTCAGAATTTCACTTTTTAAAGTATCATCCCTTCCTATTCAATTGATCCTATGCCCTCTATATACCCATATATACACATGCTCAGATATGTATTCATATATATATATAGCCTCCTATATAGACATGTGTAAGTATACAAATATATCCATTTGTATTCCCTTCACCTATCTTCATACTAAGAAAAGTTTCATAAGTTACTAATATCGTTTTTTCCATA
>CM053599.1:1107114-1167310 GCA_028646575.1 Pseudocheirus occidentalis
GGGACAGGGACAGGATAGAGAACAAAACAAGGGGGGGTGCAGGATAGGAAGGAGGGACATACAATCAGCCTCTCACAATTTGCCCACCATGGAGATGTCCTGCATAATTACACATGTACAGCCTGTATTGAGTTTCCACTCCTTCCAGTGGGAGTAGGTGATGGGAGGAATTGCAAGAATTTAGATTTTAAAGCTATACAATCAAATGCAACTGGGAAATAATACATACATTTACGGGTGCAGGGAGACCCTCCCTGCCCTGCTAGAAAGCTACAGGGGTGTTGGAGGAGGACATAAAGGGGAACAGATGGTGGGAGTGGCTTTCATCAATGTTTTGGTCTGGGGGGTAGGGGAAAGAAGGGGAGAAAATTTGTAACTCAAACCCTTGTGGAAATGAATGATGTAACCAAGAAAATAAATTAAAATAAAAAAAAAGAAAGGGAAGTCTATGCAAAAAGGAGGAGGGAGTGGAGGAGGAACAGGCAACACATGAACTTCATCTTAATATGAACCAGTGAAAGAAGGGTAAATACACATAGATACATAGGTAAACAACATTTTCTAAATGGCACTTTAGAAAAAAAATCAATATCAAGATTAAAATCATACGCACCATATGGCAGAGCATCTAAATGCTTAAAGGGAAAATTAAAAGAATTACAGGGAGAAATAAACAGTGAAACCATGTAATATCAATTTACCCTTTCCAGACCTAGATGAATCTAAACAAAAATGAATTAGAGTTAAGTGGTAAAAAGAGAAAATGAATTCTCATTGAGTAAAACATAAACTAAACTGAGAAAAAAAGAAAGTTTACTCTAATCCCCTTTCCTCTCAAAACCTGTTGAACTTGGGTCTATCAACAAGACTGCATAGGCTTTCCAATAAGAGACCATTTTCTATAGTGAAAGAAAGAATAAGTGATTCTTTCTCTCATTTGCTCCACAAATATGGTCACAGTTCCATCACTGGGAGGGGGGGAGGAATCCATCTTGATTTTGTTTAATTTTTTTCTCTTTATTCATGGAACCTAGGTCAATATTTGGTACATAGTAGGCACTTAATAAATAAATGCTAGTTGATGAATTGATTTTCCTGATATATCCCAACTATGCCTCCATCAAACATTTATTAGAATTATGGAAAGGTAACTAACAACGATCAGTAAATTCAATTCTCTGCCACAACAGCACTATATTTAATGAGCCTGCATCACTTAAGATGAACAGTCAAGGTTTAATGATGTACAGCACAAGGAAGAGGAATAGAAGCTACCACATAAAAGAGCCACAAAGATTCCTCTAAGGAAGATGGAAACTTCTTTAGTCATCCCCTGTTGGACATTCTGGGGAAAACAAACTCTTTTTCTTAACTCTGATCCACCTGCCCAGGTGTATAGCTGGTAGGGGTGAGGGAGAGCAGTGTCACTTCCCCTAGTATTTCTCTCTCATTCTTGTCCAGTGTTATGACCTTCATGTCAGAGAAAACTGCAAGGATCACAGGACATTATTTTTCAATGACCCATCCTCTCTTGGGTTCTCAGTACAAGGGGAGCCATCTCCTCTCTCTGCCCTGGAGATGGATCTGTGGGAAAGGCATGGGGGAAGCAGGAGTGCAGGAAATGCTGGGAAGGAGACCACTTTGTCTACTTTTCATGGAATGGGACTTTTCAAGGGTAAAGGAATGTTAACATAAACTCATTTAATGTTCATCTGAAGAAAGGATCCCAGGGAGCTGCATTGTGGAATGGAGCAAAGCAGGTCCATGTAGACAAGGACTGAGTCAGGAAGTAGTGGTCAGGTCAGAACAGGCACAGAATATCTACACATGTCACCCTGGAGAATGACTGCTTTTATCAGGAGCATAAAAGTGGTTAACTCCTAAGCAAGTTTCAATCTATCTGCTAAATATGGGGAAGGTGATGCAGCAATTCCTCCTTTGGAGATTCAATGCAGCTATACTGGAGAAATGGCTAGTTTACTATTATTGTTATTACATACAAGGGACCAGTATTTGCCAGAAATCATCCTGTGAGCTTTCAGAGGATACAAAACAGGCTTCCTTAAGCCTAGTTCCTCCATAGGTTTGATCAACTCACAACTCTACCACCCCTGGGCTGTGCCACTCGGTTCACTTTTCCTAATGGAAAATGTGTCTCTGACTGGTGTAGTTCTCCACCTTTTACTCTAGGGTGTCTGCTGGCTCTTGATGTGGCATCTCATGAACTTCCTCTCACACATGTTCATCAATGGAAGCAAAAGTTTGGAGCATTTTAGCATTACTAGATGGAAGCTAGAATGGGCAATAAGTGTTGTCTGCAGAACATCTAAGAAAGGAAGCTCGATTGCAAAATGCTGAGAAGGCACCACGTCAGACCAATTTCATTGATTTTCCTGGCAAGGTCACTAAAATGGTGAATCAGGGGCATGCTATATTTGGGTTGTTTCCCTTGATTTTAGGAGAGACTTTGATAAAGTTTCTCTGGCTACTCCTTCCCACAAAATGGAGCCGTGTGGCCCAAACAACAGCATTGTCAGATGTGTTTGAACCTGCTCTAATAGGGAGCCCTAAAGAGTAAATATCAGTATCAGCTGTCAAATTCCATTAGAACAGGCTCTCCAGGAAATTGCCCCAAGCATCTGGGTTGGATCCTGTACTGTCAACATATTGTATCAATGACTGAAAAAAACCTAGAGATAGTGCACTTAACCCATTTGGGGAAGACCCCAAGTTAGAAGGTATAACTGCCACAATTTCAGTTCAGCATTAGGATGCGAGATAGGCTAGACTTACATCTATTAGAAGAATCTAATCAGGACAAATGTATATGGTTTAAAGTCCTGCTTCCAAATGAGACTTTACTTGGGTGTCTACATTAATACACAGCTCTTAATCCTACACACACACACACACACACACACACACACACACCATCTATGTTTACACACATAGTAAAACTTGTTTTCATTGAAGTTTTAGGGACATCTGGAAGCACAGAACTAGAGAAGCTGAGAGCTAGAAACCTCCCCACACACACACACACCCCAGCCACCACTCCAGCAATCCAGAAGTGACTTGAAAGTCATTTATTCCAACTTCTTAGTTCTCATAGTAATATGTGGTTAAAGCTACATGAATCAACAAACCATAGAGGGTACTACAAGCCAACCATAAAGTGTCTTGATGAATGTGTGGTTGGAGCATGGTTGGAGCATGGTTGATTTTTCATTGTGTCCCTAGGTGGCTAATAGTGATCATAGTCTTGTCATGTCCCTTAGAGACTGAATGAGTCTGACCCTTCATGACAGAGTTTTTTACAGTTTGTCTGTCACCTAACTTTTTCTGTGGCTCCAAGTAGCTTTAACACAAGCAGTGGCCACATCCTAGTAAACCATCTTAGCAAACCAGCTAAACCAGGTTGAGCTTAACCAATGGGACTCAGACCTGTCAGCAAGTTAGGAGAATATCTATTCCAAGCATGTGAAGAATTCTCCCAGTTGAATGGATGAATGAGAACAATTTGTTCCAATGGCCAAGAAGACGGCAGAAGCAAGCATTGCGGAGAGCTTCGAGTTTGGTCAGACATCAAAAACACTGAGGTAACCCACTGCATCCAGGCCATTGTCAGTCATCCTGACTTTGTTTCACCACTGGACTTCTATGACTCTGGAAGAGAGAATGAGACAGATGACTTTGTGCAACTTAGTCTCACTTCAATCTAACTCATGAGCAAGTCAAGACCTTATCTAGTGATGTCACTGTTCCTCTTCCGAAATGGAGGATGAACAGCCTCAAGTTTTCTCAGTATTAGAAGACATCAGAATTAGTCATGAAGCAGAGATTTCAAGGTGTTTATGGGAATATAAATTGACTGAGAGTCAGAAGATGTGGGTTTGAGCTTTGTCTGTGCCACTTGCTAGCTGTGACCCTGAACAAATCAACTGGTATCTTTGGACTTCATTTTTCTCATCTATCCAATGGATGAGACTAGACTGCATGACCCAGAAAAAACCTGTTGTTGTTGTTTTTTTTTTATTTTTTGTTTGTTTATTCTCAGTTTGTAGGCTAAAGAGTCAATCCCACACTGCTGTGCTTCCTCTGAAACAATCTATCCTGCCTGTGGCATGGTCAATCCAATCACCGTATCTTTGAAACCAGCTTCTTGAAATGTGTAGTTAAGAGAATTGAGTATGCAGGCAGTGATGGTGACAAGAATGAGGATGAGGATGAGGATGAGGATGGTGATGATGGTAATTATGGTGATGATGCTAATGATGGTGATGATGATGGTGGTGATAAGAATGACAATGACGATGACAATGGTGATTCGTTTATTACTTTCCCTCTGGTTTATTTCTTTTTCCTTCCTTTTTTGCTTTTCAAAGAAACTCATCTCTCATTCCTCATTTGTAACTCCCCACAACCTTAGAAGCATTAGCCATGCTTTATTGATAAGGTCCAAGAAGGTCATGATGTCACTTGTCCAAGGATAGGTAATTGTGCCTCAGACGAGATGGTTAATTGTTCTTTGACTACATTTCACACATCCAGAAGAAGAATGAAGGAGGCATCATGCGGTGTTGTTATTGTTACTATTGGTAAGAGAATATCCAGGCAGCTAAGTGAGTATTAGATACAGAATTGCACTTGCTTAGAGTCACAGAAACCTGAGTTCAAATCCTGCTTCAAAACCTCATGTGATGTGTGACTCTGGGAAGTCAGTTAAATATGTCAGCTTCATTTCCCTCATCATAAAACGGGGTTAATACTAACAGCCATCTGGCAGGATCCAATTAAATAATGGTGATAGGGCACTTTTCAAACCTTGGAGCACTAAAGAAATATGGGATTTTTAGAGAGAAACAAAAATGAAATGTCCTGAAATTCAAGTGAGATGAAGAGCATTGATGAAACAACTCCAGAGCATGAAGGGGGCTTAGAGGTTCTCGAGTTCTCCATGTTCATGCTTAAGATGATGAGGCTGAAGCACCAAGTCCTGCAAGTCCCAGGGCTGGTGGGAGAAGAGCCAACATCCACCACTCTTTCCCAGGGCTTTGGGAAGAACATCAGTATCGCCCTTGTGATGTTTCAAGATGATGCAGAGTTGGGAGACACAGAGACACAGCTAATACATAAGATGATGGGGAGTAAGGTTTCAAAACTGATCAAACGGATGTAACATGGGGCTGCACCCAATCTTGGGAATTCAAGAGGGGTACATTGAAAGTCTTACACAAGATTTAAAATGGACATCATGAGTTCAATATGGGGGAGGGATGGTTAGACAAGAGTTTGTTTGGAGAACAGCTGGGCTTTGGAGTGAACCATAAGCTCAGTAGAGTCAGGAGTATGATGTCAGCTACCATCCACAAACATGGAGGTTGAACTTCAAATACTATCTTGGAGCACGTTAAAAGTCAAAGCTTCTAGGAAGAGAGAAGTGATAGTCCCTCTATTTTCTGTCCTCATCATAGTAAATCTAGAGTACTGTGGTCAGTTCTGGTTCCCCAGAGTGAGGAGAAGGCATTGAGAAGCTATGGCAGCTAGGGAAGGACAACAGGGGTGGTGAAGGACTGGAGTTCATGACCTGTGAAGGAACTGGGCATGTTTAGCCTGTAGAAGACTCCAGCATTGTCAAGTATATGAAGAAATGTCTTGGGAAGGAAAAGCTAATTGGTTCATTTGGCACCAATGAGCAGAACCAGAAGTAAGCATGACAGTTGCAAAAAAGATCAATTTAGAATTGACATCACGATAGTTTAGCAGCTAGGTGGCTCAGCGTAAAGAGCACCAGGCCTAGAGTCAGGAAGATTGGATTTCAAATCCAGCCTCAGACATTTGATGATGGCTATGTGACCCTGGACAAGTCACCTAACCTCTGTTTGCCTCAGTTTCCTCATCTGCAAAGTGGGGATGATAATAGCACCTCCCATTAGCACAATGCCTAGCACATAGTAAATACTATATAAATGTTAGCAATTATTATTATAGCTATTAAGAAAAGCTATCCCAAAGTGTGATGGACTGGATCCACAGGAGGCAGTGAGTTTCCTAATATCAGAGAACATCAAGCAGAGACTGATGGCCACTTGTTGGGTGGGCCATAGAGGGCATTCTTGTAGAGCTGATTATGGGACCAGGTGCCTCCAAGGTTCCCTCCAACCTTGGAAATCTGATTCTAAGATTCCAATCTATCAATCTATCTCTACCATCTAAATAATGTTTATCTCTACTTAGCATCTATCTGTTATCTCTCCATCCATCCACCCACCCTCCCACCCACCCATCCATCCATCCATCCATTCTTCCATCCATCCATCCATCCATCCATCCATCCATCTATCCATCCATCTATCCACCCATCCATCCATCCATCCATCCATCCATCCATCCATCCATCCATGCATTTATTTAATCCATAATCCTGACTTTAAGAACTTCAGTGCAGCAATGGATAGAATACTGGTTTGGGAGTCAAGAAGACACACTTCGGATATTTACCAATTATGGAACCCTGCACAAGTCTCTTTAAGCTTCTTAGCCTTTGTTTCCTCATCTATAAAATTGGGATAATCAGAGCATTTACTTAATAGGTTATTGTGAAGGTTAAGGTGACTGTCTTTGCAAACCTTAAAGTATGACTTAAATGCTAGCTGTTGTTACAGTATGCACACATACATGTATGTGTATGCATGTGTGTGTCTTTGCACACATACACACATGCACCATATACACATACATATACATACAGATGAATTCTCTTTATGAGATTGAACTGCAAATTTGTCAAAAGTGCCCTTGATGAAAACATGCAAAGGCAATAGGCAAGCTTTCAGAAATGATTTTCTACAGCACAATATCACCTACAGGCCATTGACTTAAAGGATGCACACAATCCTGCTGTGTTTATTGCTTCTTGATCATTTTTTAATTGACTTGTTAGACCCAAATGGGATCTAAAAGGCTCCCTGACAACAAGGTGTCTCTCATCTCTCATTCAAATGTTTGGATCATAGAAGAGCCTTTGACAGAAGCAACTTCTGAGACAAATTCATTCAATGATTCTGTGATTATTATCAAGGGAGACAAAAATCAGGAGACATACATACATGTTTGCTGCTAAATCCCATACTGGAGGGATCCACATCAGAGTCTACCTACAAGAGAACTTCTCTCTAGCTTCAGGGTCCCTTCAATTGCTCCTATGTGGGGATGGCATGGTGTCGATTGCCATGCACAAAGCTGTTGTGCCCCTTCAATGTCAATGATCACTCAAAAAATATTAGCTTCTGTGTACACACAAGTAAAGTCAAATAGATAAATAAGGGATGTCTGCTGTACATAAATCAATCAGTGGGCATTTGTTAAGCCCCTACTGTGTGCCAGACAGATAAGAATTATCTTACACTTAAAGTTTTAGGTTGCCAATAATCTTACAGTCTGCTGGGGAGATACCATGAATGCATAAGTCAATATAAAATGTTTTACAAAATCAGTGACTGAAGGTGGAAGGGCAGCCCCTAAAACTCTGCTTCTGGCACATGGATGTTGGACACAACAAGAGATAAGGATCACTGAGAGGCAGGGTAGTGGGAGGGCTTCACTGGCATCTACCTGAGCTTTTGGCACCAAAGGAAAGTGCCCGTTCTTTGGTTAGGTGGATGCTCTGTTCAAGCATGGCAACAAGCATTAGCACTCTACAGATGAAAGTGGACAAGATGTCACAGACAGATTAGGATGTGTTCCAGTGGAGAGAGTTACAACAGCCATGAGGACATGGGTCTATCGGTATGGTCAAAATGCATATATGTACATGTATGAATGTATTTATACACACAGGCATGAGAAGGAAAATAGAGTGGGAACTTTCCCCTCCCCTTCTTACATTAAGTGGTATTCATGGTAAGAACATGTGTGGAAGGAAGAAGTATTTGTACATCCTCTCCTCCCCCCTCCATCCCTCTTCCCACCTTTCCCAAACCTCTTCACTTTGGGTGGAAGAAGGGAAAAAGAGACTGAGTCTTGAGAGCTCATAGCTTAGAGAAACTAATGTAATCTGTCCTGCAGAAGAATCTCCTCTAAAGCACCCAATAGATGACCATCTGGTCCCACCGGAAGACCTCCCACTGAGAGAGAACCCACTCCCTCTGACGGTGGCCCATCATGGCTCATGATGCCTCATGCTCTCCAGAGCAAATGAACCTATATTCTTCCCATCCATGATTACTCTTCTCAACCTCTCCTCTCAGGAAGGCTTTAGATGTACTTTTAATATCATTTCATGCATAATAAGGATTTAAGAATGTTCTGGTGTCTCAGGATTTGGCATTGAGAAGGACAAGCCCCCTCATCCCTGAGAGAGATCTGGGTCATCTTGATCTCAGTCATGAAGTTCTTAAAAGGGTACACATAATCCTACAAGGGAGCAGATTGAGAGAAAGGAGAGGGGAATATAAGACTGGAGTAGCAGCAGAAGGGAGGTGGTGCCTACTCTGCTTGGGTTTCATGTGCCCATCTGGAAAGACTGGCACCTAAGCATGGCTGGGCACACCTGTTGTCCCTGCTCCCTGGAGTGACTGAGGCTGGTATCTCCACACAAGAAGCTCCTTACATTGTGAGATATCCCTCATTAACAAGAATTGTTTGGTTGTTTCCCTGGCATCAAATGTGAGTTGGGTTTCACTACAAGCCATCTCACAAATGGTGCTATTGCCTTGCTGCTGCCCATCTGCACACTCAATACTGGAACTAGAACTCCCCTCTGTGGACTCTGGAGCTAACATTCTGTCCCCTGGCAAAGTTCATCCACTTATTGCTGGAATATAAAACCCACTAACATTTGGGGATGTGTCTTCAGAACAGCATGCCTGGGGCTTCATACAGGTGAATAGTGACTGAGTTACTATGAAGCAGCCCCCTCAGGTCCTTCCATCTAGGAGTGGACCAAGCCCAGTCCTCACCTTCAGATCCCAAGCAGATCTTTATGCCTTTCACTCTCCAAGGCAGACACTGTCCCAAGGCCTGCTCCCAAATGTCCTTGCTGCTCTTCCACCAAAGAATGGAAGGTCCAGGGGTGGAGCCAAGATGGCAGAGTAAAAGCAGTAACTTTCTTGAGCTCCTCTAACTACCTCTAATATCTATTTTTAAATGACCTTAGAGTTACAGAACCCACAAAGTGACAGAGAGAAACAAATTTGCTGAAGACACATTGGTCTAGCTGACAGGAAGGGTATATCACACCAAACTGGAAGCTGAGCACAGTCCCATGTGAGCCATCGGGCCCAGACCAGGGGCAGCCCTGATCAGTAACACAGACTTCCTGGAGCAGATTTCAGGGGAGTGAATCACTGGCATGGCACCTGTGGTAGTTTCCAGACTTCTCAATCCATAAACACCAAAGAGAAAGTAAAAGGTCAGTAGGTAACTCTGTTGCAACTTGGTGAGAGAAGAGCATGGCCAGGCCCTGCCCCTGCATCTAAGGTGGCAGAGGTGGTAGTGGCATAGTGACTGCAGCTGCTTCTGTGAGGCTGCCTCCAGAGCTCCTGGGCTGCAGATTGTAGGGGGACCTAGCAACCATTCAGAGAGGTAAGCACTCTTGCTTTGACTTGCTTGGATCTGGGTCACAGTCTTGGGTGATGGTCCTGGAGTGAGGAAGGCTGGTATTCTAGAGGTTTTGGCGGCTATAGAGAGGATGCCTTCCTCATAGTTCTGACAAGAGCTCTGATAACAGCTGCAAAAACCCCAGTAATTTGGGACACAGCTCTCTCCACTCCAGAAGCAGAGTTCTACCATGGCAAAAAGCTCAAAAGTCAAGTAATTGACTGGCAAGATGATCAAAAAGAGGGAGCAGATTCAAGCTATAGAATTTTTCTGGAGACAAAGAAAATCAAAACATAAAACCAGAAGAACACAGCAAAGTCAAAACTCCTGCATCAAAGTCTCAAAAAATATGAATTGATCACAGGCCATGGAGGAACTCAAGAAGGATTTTGAAAATCAAGTAAGAGAAATAAAGGAAAAATTGGAAAGAGAAATGAGAATGATGCAAGAAAATCAGTCAACAGGCTGCTAATGGAGACCCCCCAAAATACTGAAGAAAATAGCACCTTAAAAATAGACTAACTCAAATGGCAAAAGAGGTCCAAAACCCAATGGGGAGAAGAATGATTTAAAAAGTTGAATTGCACAGATGGAAAAAGAATTTCAAAAACTCACTGAAGAGAATAATTCCTTCACAATTAGATTGGAGCAAATAGAAGCTAATGACTTTATGAGAAACCAAGATACTATAAAACAAATCCAAACAAATTAGAAAACTACTGACCTGGAAAATAGATCCAGGAGAGATCATTTAAAAATTATTGAACTACCTGAAAGCCATGATCAAAAAAAGAGCCTACACATCATCTTTCAAGAAATTCTCAAGGAAAATTGCCCTGATATTCTAGAACAAGAGGGCAAAATAGACATTGCAAGAATTCATCCATTGCATCTTGAAAAAAACTACCGAAAAGAAAACCCCTACGAATATTATAGCCAAATTCCAGAATTCCCAGGTCAAGAAGAAAATATTATAAGAAGGCAGGAATAAACTATTTGAGTATTGTGGAAACACAATCAAGATAACACAATACCTAGCAGCTTCTACATTAGGGGATCCAAGGGCTTGGAATATGATATTCTGGAGGTCAAAGGAGCTAGGAATAAAATGAAGAACTACCTATTCAGAAAAACAGAGTATAATACTTCAGGGGAAAATATGGTCATTCCGTGAAAAAGAGGACTTTAAAGAATTTTTGATAAAAAAAAATAGAATCGAACAGAAAATTTGACTTTCAAATACAATAAGAAAGAGAAGCATGAGAAGGTAAACAGGAAAAAGAAATCATAAGAAACTTATTAAAGTTAAACTATTTACATCCCTACATGGAAAAATGATAATTGTAACTCATGAGACTTTTCTCAGTATGAGGATAATTGACAGGAATATGCATGTGTGTGTATATATGTGTGTGTGTGAGTGTGGTGTGTAAACAAACATATATATGTATAGAAGGGTGTATGTGTATATAAATACATATATCAGTGCATGTGTATATGTGTACACATATATAGAGACAGAGGGCACAGGATGAGTTGAATAGGAAGAGATGATATCTAAAAAATAAAATTAAGATTAATTAATTAATAAAAATAAAATAAAATAATTATTTAATTAATAAAATTAAGAGTTGGGAGAAGGAGAAAGGGAAAGAGAGAATAGGGTAAATTATCTCATATAAAGGAGGCAAGAGAAACCTATTTCAATGGCAGGGAAGAGCAGGAAGGTGAAAGGGAATGAGTCAACCTTACTCTCACTGGATTTGGGTTAAGGAGGGAATAACATACACACTCAAGTGGGTATCTTATCCTACAGGAAAGTAGGGAGAAAGGGGATAAGAAGGAGGGGATGATAGAAGGGAGGGCAGATTGGAGTATAATGTAGTTAGAAGCAAACACTTTTGAAAATGGACAGGGTCAAAGGAGAAAATAGAATAAGTGGAGGGCAGGATAGGATGGAGGGAAAGATAGCTAGCTAGTCTTTCACAATGTAACTACTATGGAAATGTTTCACATAATTACACATGTGCAACATATATTGAATTGCTTGTCTTCCCAGTGGGGGTGGATGAGGAGGGAAAAAAGAAAAGAATCTAGAAATCAAAAATTTCTTAAACAAATGTTTAAAGAATCATTTTTACATGCAACTGGGAAATAAGATATACAGGCACTTGGGTATAGAAATCCATCTTGCCCTACTAAAAAGTCAGAGAGGGGATGGGGGAGGATGTGAGAGAGCAGATTGGGGGAAGAGGTATTCAGTAGGCTCACTATCTTGGGGTGGGGGTAGGGCAAAGATGGGAAGAACATTTGTAACTCAAAGTCTTGTGGAAACAAATGTTGAAAGCTAAAAATAAATTAATTATTTTTTAAAAAACAATGAAAGATCCTCAGGGGTAGCTGTTTCTGCTTTCTGCTGTCTATCCGTAGCACTTAGCATAGTGTCTGGTATATAGTAAGCCCTTAATAAATGCTTTTTCCTACATTCATTTATTCATTCATCCATTTATTCTTGTGCCAGAACAGAATCAGTCTCTAACCCCTCTGCCCTTTGACTGCCCTTCAGATACAGACAGTTCTCACCTTAGTAGGTAGATTTGCATTACGTGAATTTGACTTTACTGTAAAGAATTCAGTAAGAAATACCCATTCTAACCAACCACCTGTTAACCTGACTGTAAAATATTGTTCTTTTTCTCTCTGTTCATGCCCTTCCCCTTGGAATTCCTTGCCCTTCTGCTCTCCCTCCACCAGATAGCAAACAACAACAACAACAATAAATTTAAAAAAAACCTCCAAGTGAAAGCATAAGAGCTTGGGTTTGACTTGGATCTCTGGGTAAGAGAAGAGACCTTTGCCCCTATCCCAGGTCTCAGCCCTATGTGTTGCCCATCTTCTCCTGTCCCTGTCCATCCCAGGAGGCCACCACAAGACTAGCTCTGGTCCCTGAATGTTCCTCCTCCTGCTTTCCCTTTTCTGACCGCAGCCCTCATGTGTCTTTGAACCATATACCTGCTTCCTCCCTCTCTAGGTTCCAGGACCCTCTCTTCTTTCCTCTCCCCCATCACCACATCTGTGGGCAAATTCGCAGTGCACAAAAAAATCACTTTTTGTAGAGGTTTACCAAATGATCCACTTGGATGAATAGAGAACTATCTGTATTTGAAGGTGGCTATCGTATCCCATTGTCTTCCCTTCTCCCAATTAGCTCTTAGCTATTTCCAGTTATTTAGAGGAAGACTGAGGGGGTGGGGAGATCCTGGGAGAATCTCCAACTGAAGGTTTAAAATCTGATTGGCTGGTGAGGATAAGGCCACCATCTTCTATTGTAAGCCTTTCTAGGGCATCCATCAATGTTATCTGATGAGCTTGTGACCCTAAACCATTAATGAAACACCCTCCAAACTGGTCCAACGCTTCACAGTGTCTTCCACAGTGAACTCAGAAAGATCATCTGCACAACACGCAGGCAGCTTTCAATAAAAGTCATTTTCTAGCCTTCCACAGAGAGGGATCATTTCCTAAATCCTCTGAAAAGATCATTTTTCTCCTCAAGGAATTTAGGAAATAATCCTCTTTTATAGCTTCTACCAGCACAAGCACCAGCACCACCATTCAAAGGCAGCTAATTACATTACTCAGAAGACAAATTGAATGGAACTAAATAAAGAATAGAAAACAAAAGGAATCTGAGATATACTTGAAATGACTCCTTTATAACTGTCATTTTGGGGCCAGGAAGCTGCTGACCCCCAGCAGTCCCTGCTCTGTGAAGCAGCCATCTTCCCCAGTCTGTTGTAACCAGATTGTTCTTCCACAGCCCCATCCATCATTTCAATTAGCAGATGAGGGCAGATTATGTTCTTCTCAACTTCCTTGAGAAATTGTTTTCCCTGAACATTTGAAGCAATTAAGCCCAAGAATGGTGGGCAGTATTATTTTGGGGAAAGGACTTCCCTTGTAATACCATTAACAGCCACTTTATCCCACATTATATCAGCTAAAGCATCCCCTCTGCTTGCCCCTTGTGTAAAGAATACCAAAGTGTCAGATCTCAGGGTGGTTTTTAACAGTGAGACCTGAAAGTGCCTTCTTTGGCAACCCAGAGAACAAGATTGAGGCTCAAAAGGGCTGCAGGGCTAAGTATATGTGATTTCATTCAGTTCTCCAAAAACTGCAACCACCACTTGCTATCTCCCAAAGAGCTGGTGACCAACCAGAATGTCTCACTTCAAGAGCATGTTGGGCACCAGAGCAATTACTCCACCTCACTGAGACAAGTACAGTTATTAAACAAAATTATCTACATCAGGCATCTGCCAAAGCTTCAACTCCTATAAAAACAGCCTTTGGTTTTTTACCTGTTTTCACTCATTACTACAGCAGTGAACCATCTCAATGTCCAAATTCAGACAATTCCAGATTAGTTTGGAAGCTGGGAGAGTACTGTGCCAGGCACTTTATAAATATCATCTTATGGAATGCTCACAACAACCCTGGAGGGAAAAGCTGAAGGAAACAGAGGTTAAGTGACTTGCCCAAGGTCACTCAGCTAGTGCATGTCTGAGGTCAGATCTGATCTCATGTCTTCCTGATTCTGGGCCCAGTGCTCCAGGACATCGTATCCCTGCCTGCCAGAGAGCAGCCAAGGAGGAGAACAGAACAGCACAGGGAAATAATCTAGAAGTAACCTGCCCACTCTGATTTAGTCAATGACTTCAACCTTTGCCAGGATTACACATTTTGTCAAGATGCCTGATATGTTACAAAGGTGACAATATTGAATTTCACCTGTTGTTGTGCTTCCTGTCCACCCCCAGTGAAGATTCCACAATAGAGTGGAATCAGAATAGGGCAATAAAACAATGACAGTTAACACTCATTGAGCACCACTCTGAGCCAGGCACCATACTACTCACTTTACAAATATCTTCTCATTCAACCCTCACAATACTTCTGGGAAGGGGTGATATTATTATCTTCATTTTATAGATGAGGAAACTGAGGCTGAGGTGAAGTGGCCTGCCCAAGGTCATAAGCTAGTAAATTATTGAGGCTGGATTGGAACTCATGTCCCTAACTCCTGGCTCAGTGTTCTGCGCATTCTGCTCCCCACCCTCAGCAGCCTTGACAACAGCAACAGCAAGGAAGCCTCACTACTCCCAAATCCGAAATCTGCATACTGGATCAAAGAAAAGAGAGTGCCTTCATTCGAGGTGAATATGGTGATGGTGCTGAAAACTGAGGTATGGGCAGAGCCACTCAATTCTTTCTTTGTCTTTTATTTCCTCAAAGCAGATGAGCTCTGCACTAGAAATGGCAGAACACAAGAGCTGGTCTGGCAGAAAACTGATGCCAAGACAAACAAGGTCAGAACAAGAGAGAGTCTGGGGGCCTTAGGGTGGTCAGCACACCTGCTGCAGGTGAACTCTAGCCTCCCTCAAATAAGTGGCAGATGCAACTCCAGAACCACCGCTACTAGCATTTGAAAATATCCCAGAAAATGAGAGAGCCACTATGAGATTAACAAACACGAAGAGCATAAAGAAAATTATAGGCAGCTGAATTCAACCATGAACTCTGAGAAATTTCTAAATGGATCATCAGGGATGGTTGGTGAATTTCAAGGCTGAAAAGTGGTGATTACAAAGAGCCAGCATAGCTTCATCAACTAATCTCACCTCCTTTTTTGACAGCATTCCTTAGTAGAAAAGGATGCTGTATTTGAGCTTGATTTTAGCTCATTTTAGCCAATGGATAAAGTATCTGCACACTTCAGTCCCTGTACCTGCAACTGATATGGATCAGATGATAGCATAATCACTTAGATTCTGAACCAGTTGAATGCCCTGACCTTCACCATGGCATGAGAGTTCCAGTAGACACCTCAGGGATCTGTGCTTCACTCTGAGGTAATGGTATTTTTCTTGTGTGTTTTTGTTTTTCAGCAGTGACTTAAAGGCACAGATGTCATGGTCACCAAATTGACAGAACACCCAAGGCTGGGAGGAAGAGCTAACATGGGATGACAGTTAAACACCAAATGGATAATGACAAGCTAGAGTGTTGGGATGAACCAATAATGTACAAGTTAGCAGGAATAAGAACAACAACAGCCCATCCAAACAAGTAGAGGCTAAGATGGTCATCAATATGTGAGAATTGTTCTGGAGAAGAACTACCTAGGAGTAAAAATGGAGCCACATGCTCAATTCAAGTCAGCAGCAATGTGGCATCCAGATGACATATTTAAGAGGTCCAGAGCACCTAGGATGAGGGAGGTCTGGACCTATGGGTATTTGGGTGGTTGTCATGAGGACAAGGGCCTAGAACCAGGCAGTAGGGAAAGGGGGAGTTGCAATGAAGAGAATTCAGGCTATATATCAGGAAACACTTCCTACAACTTTGAGCTGTCCAAAAATAGACTGGATAGCCACTTAGCTGCTGTGGTAGAATGGGTACTCTATAATATACATTTTGTATGAGATCTAGGCTACTGAAGTTCCTTCCTGAAGATGATCTGGATTCTTGCAGTTGGAACTTGTCTTCTGTGTCTGCGAGGTCGGGCCAATTCCCTTCTACCACTCTGGCATTATAATGTCATGTTCTTCTAGGAGACCTTGAATCCTTAAATTGACTGTCCATCCTGTCTTCAAGATCAATATGTTCTGCTTACATGGAGATCACATTTTCTTTTAACGTTATTGATTTTTGCTCCTCTTTTCCAGATCGTTCTTCACTTCTATGTGTTTGGACTCTCAATCAATCATTTTCACTTTTGTGTCATTGGTGAGACTTGAAACCACAGATTCAAGGTCATTTGGTTTTCCCATTCGTTTTGCCCATTATTTCTGCTGTGGAAGCCATAAGTTCTGCTGTCACAATTGTTATCTTTCAAGTCATTTGAGGACCTTCTGCTGTGGGTCCATGCTCTTCTATGAATCCCCAGGCTCCTGTCTCTGCAGGTGTGGATTCCTTTTCCCCTTCACTGCAGTATTTATTTACAGATACCTGGACTCTTTCATTTGACCTGGAGGCCATCTTCCCTTCTGTTCTTAATATATTTCCTGTTGTTTTGTCTGCTTATATGGAAGGTCTTCTTCCTCTTGAGATCTTTGGTAGTCTGTCTTTTTCTTTCTTGTCATAATCACCTATTGCTCACTTTTTTTATTTCTTTCCCTTTGATGGTGATTTCCCTAGGGACAGAACCTCAAATAGAGGCAGAAACTCAGATTCCTCCTACACTGGGAGGTTCACATTTTATTGACCCCAGTCTTTGCTCCAAGTGACTTCTGGGGTTATATAACTAGCCCCAGATGGAAGATTGGCTCATTATTTTGTTGTGTGGTACTCCATATAAATGTGCTTTATTCCAGTTCCTTCTCATCTGTTCTTTGGCTAAGCTCTGCCACAGCATAGGGTGCTGCCACACTGCATTCCCTGGCTCTTGGGGGGGGGGGTAGAAGTAGAAATGAATTTTGTGACGAGCCCTTGGGTCAACTTTGCACAGCCTTGGCAGAGCATGGTGGGTTGTAAGGGAGGGGACAAAGAATGAGCATGTTAGGGGTTAGAGGTTAGCTGCATCTGCTATTAGTTTAATCAGGTACCCTATCCTGGTTCCTCCCACATGCTGATCTGTGAAAGAACAGGAAGAGACGGGAAGAAAGGGGCAGAGATTGGTACAGGGAACTGCTGAAGTAACTGACACCCATGAAATTCTGGGATCTGGCATTTCAGTATTCAAAAGGATCAATTCTTTTTTTGAAACCTTTAGAGGCTGTCCATTGCATAATGTTGCCATGCTCAGTGCAAATTCCACTTGGCAGTGCAGGAAAATTGCCCCCTTGGCTCTTCAATTAGCCAGGCTCCTGCTAATGCTGTACAATTTCCCTATGCCCCCAGTATTGATGAGGCCCTTGATACCTGAGTTGACATAGGAGACTCAACTATGGAATAATGTCCTTATTAGAAACTTTTAGAGCCAGTACAGCCAAATAATGGCTTTGTTCGGCCAAGTGAATGCCTTCTTCTGGACACACTCATCAGTGATAAATGGGGACAGTGAGCTGTGAGGGCCTGAAAAGAAATGGGCAATAACCTCGCCTTACAGTCCTGTTACTTCCTCTCAGAATGGTTAGAATCACTCTGCCACAATGCTCACTTTTTCTCCTGTGCAAGTTGGTATAAAATACTTTGAGCTATGTACAAAATGTCTAATCCTCCCTCAGAGAAAAAAATTTGCTACTGTCTTGGATGTTCAGGAGAATCTTGTCATGGCATTTGACCTCACTACAAGAAAGCCTCACTATAGAAATGAAATGGGCTACATCCTAGGGTAGTGAGGTTCAATAACCACTTGTCAGGAGTGTTGGGGGGAAAATACAAGCTTTGGGAAATGAGATTTTTTGGTCCAGTGAAAAGCATACTAGCCTACAAGTCAAGGTCAGTGCTCTAATACCTATAGTATTTTTAGTCCAGGTGTCTGTGTCTTTGAGACAGTTGGCTGATTTCTGTAGGTCTGAGTTTCTTCTAATGTAAAATGAGGGGATTATGAACAGATGCCCTCAGGGGTCATTTCCACCTCTAAGCATCACAAGTGGAAAGAACTTTGGACTTAAAATCCACTGAGTTCAGTTGTGGCTCATTTTATTTGGTTTGTGATCTTGCGCATGTCATTTCATCTTTCTAAGACTCATCTATCAAATGAGGACCAATGCTTTCTTTTAAATATATCAATCCTTATAAACCCTGAATGGGCATGCATAGATCCCTGGTGACAACAACGTAAAAGTGACAGCTACAAAAAGTGACAGCCCTGCAAACTCTAGAAACATTCTAAAATGCTGGACACCATGACTTCCCTAAAAGCACCATGGTACTTTTGAAGAGAAATATATTTCACTTTATACACTTTCTACTTCTTTGTAGATATGCAGATTTTCTCTGTTTATGGGGAAAGGCCCCCTTCTAATTCACATACTCTAGATATAATTCAATAGAATAGCAGAGAACACATCTTGCCCACAAAGTCTGCAGGTCAGAGGCCAAGGTCTCACTCCCTCTCCAAGGAGGGAAGAAAGCAGAGGGAAAGAGAAACTCCCTTGCAAATATACTCAAACCTTCCTCAAGAAAAGACTGTTTTCATTGTTGACCAAAGACAATCCATTAGAAAAAAATACCTAAGAAAGAAAAGAATATATCTCAGTGTAAGACCTGAGAATATTTGAAATACCAAGTGGCCACCCCTTCATACACTGGTTGAAAACATTTCCCCAAAAACTATGATCTGAACACAGATGATCCAGTTATGGGAATTTGGAGTCTCATCTGAAGAGTCTCTTTGGTTAGCAATAAGGTTCTTTGTCCTCAATGACAAGAATAAGACAAGACAAGCAAAATGGCCTGAAGTTTCCAGAGTTAACACTGCCCACTTACCTAAAGTCTCTCCTAGGGCCCCAGGCGTGACTACATGTGCACTGGTATCACTGCTGCCTAATCAGTATCTCTACAGGGTTGAGCCAGAAGACAAAACAAAATACTAGTCAGTAAATGGAAAACTCCTCCATTACCCCTGGATGGAAACTACTTTGAAGTAACCAACCATGAAGGGTATAGAAGGAAAATCACCAACACATCTGCAGGTTTTTTATATCCACGTGTTTTTTTTTTTGCTGTGAGAGGTAAATATCAAAGGCATGTGCACAAAGCAGATCTCCTGAAAAGAGCAGGGAGAACAATATTCTATTGAGCCTCAAAAAGTATCCAGAGAGAGTCACATATTGAATAAGATCTAAGTTAATAATGTTGATTGAACACCTTCTACCTGTGAGGCACTGGTCTAGGCATCTGGGATAGCAAGAATAAGCAAGTCTGTGCCTTCATGGAGACTGCAACCTACCAAAGGAAGCACCATGTCTGCACAGAAGAAGAGACAAAGTGACTCAAGGAGGCAAAGAGCAGAAGGGACTGGAAGATCAGGAGAGCTTCCTTGGGGAAGGTTCCAAGGATGTGAGCCTTGAGGAAGACAAGGATTCTTAGAAGTAGGGATGAGGAGGAAGCCCACTCCAGGTATGGGGAATGGCTTGTGTGAAAGACTGAGGAAGGATATGGGGGGTCCATTCAGGAGACAGTGAAGTGGGCCATCCAAGGGAATGCCAAGTCTGGGATACCAAGTGCATAAAGATGAGATGAGCCTGAAATGTCATCAGGCTGTGAAGGACCTAGCTAAAAGGTTGGGAAATTGCAATCAGTCAATGACACAGCATTTACTAAGTGCCAGGGAAAGTGCAGGGAATCTTCTCTGTCTTGAGGACACACACACACACACACACACACACACAAATCTGAGTAGTTGGTCAAAAGTCCCCTACATCAAAGTTACCCCTAAAGCCCTGAAAATGAGTTGTAGAGGGATAACTGAATTCTTGGGGAATGAGGGGTCTCTGACCTGCAAGAGGGGACATAAGCTGGAATGAGTGAACCAACCCAGAGGGAAAGTGTGAGAAGAGATAGCAGCATAGTTCAATGGTCAGGACTTCACTATGTACACAAAAAAATTCTAGGAATTCAGAAGGGAGCACTGACATCTGAGTGAGACACAAGGACCTCTGCCCTCCCTCAGTGACCAGAGCAGAGGAGCAGGTGGGTGGCCATCTCAAAGCAGGAGGAATGTAAAGTAGAGGAAATGTGAGGTAGTCTTGATTTCCTCAATAAAGCAGGTGCCTGTACCATGTTGTTAGAGTCTTGGAGTGGTGAGATTGGGGGAGTGTGCTTCTAGGGTTGGAGAAAAGATGGTTCCTCTGCCTAGAAAGAGAATTGGGGAAGAACACAGACCTTTCTATGTCATAATCTGTGGTTGCGTGGCTTCCTCCAAAAGTGTTCATCTGTATGGGAGAAGTGGTTGGTCCAGGACAGAGTAGCAGGACTCTAGAACTGATGATTGGAAGCATGTGAATGGAAGGAACAGGAGACAAAAAGATTCAAGAACTGTGTATGATTGAATTGGTTTTGTATGTGGCAAATTTGGATTGGCTGAGAGAATGAAGAGGTGGAGAGACTGGGATTGGAGGATTTGGTGAAGACAAAGAAGTCCTTTAGGAGGAGCAGGTTGCAGAGTGATCTTGAAGGAACTTGTTTTCATAGAAGAATCTTGTCTTCTTACACCAGGTTAAACTGTACTGTGAAACCAAGGTGGATGGGTGACAGTCACAGGGAGGTTTGGGGGACTCATAGCATCTGAATTTCTAGGCTAAGAGTTTTCTCAATTTTTCAAAAAATGTAATATATTCCATAGAATAGTGAACATTCCACTCTATTTTGTGCCCATAAGTTTGGGGTACAACTTGGGATCCTAGGATCCCAGAATTAGCAACAGAAGAGAACTCAAAGGTCCTCTTGTCAGCCCTGCATTGTCCAGATGAGTCACCTGAAGCTCAGAAAAATGAAGTGATTTTCCCCATTCCCCACAGGTGGCATTGGAATCCAAAGCCTCTGGTTTAAAATCCAGTGAGTGCTCTGATTCTGGAAGGCAATAATAGCATACAATCTTCCCTTTTATAATATAAGCTAAGAAGGGAATTTTGCAAAGTCCATCACTCCTCTGTCCTCTGTTCTGGTGTCTTCTTCTTTCCCCACCCTGTGTCCCTGGCTTTGAATGTACTCAACCCTACTTAGGTTGTCACACAGAAGTCCAGGTAGCTTTTGTGTAGCTTCAGAAGACAGAACTAAGGGTGAAAGCTGCAAAGAGTGAGATTTGGGATCAGTACAGAAAAGTATTTTCTATCCATTATATAAGTTTGGAAGTGGAATGATGAGCCTCTAAGTGCCTACCACCAGCTACATTTGGTCCTTCTCCTTGCAGGGAATATGCAAAGTAGATGGGAGCTGTCCACAGTTGAAGCACATTGAAAAAAAGCAGGGCAAGCACATACATCAGGCATCAGATGCTGAGGTTATCTTGGGGTTAAAGGCTGAGAGTTTTGTAACTCAAGTTTTGAATGCCTATTGCTTGGCCACAGTGCCTCAGGCCTGTTGAAGAATGTCAGAAAGTAACCCTATTGCAGCAGGAGACGTGGCAAATCATTTCAGTCTCTTTGCCAAGAAATCCTAGAGGCCAGTTTGGTCCATGGGGTCGTGAAAAACCAGACACAACTGAATGATTGAACAACAGCCCTATGGCAGGCTGGCATAGACAGAGGGTGACAAACTAGCCTGGGAGGGGGAAAGGAATCCTACCCTGGAAAAGTTGAGCTCAGTTTTTCTAAACTCAGAGGAAATGCTGGCTTGATGGAAGATTCATGGAGAGTTGGGGTTTATAACATAGGAGAAAAAAGTGTAGGAGAGGGATTGAATGAAATTGGTGGAGTGAGAGAAAAGAAAATGAGATCAGTATGAATTAATATATGTGGACAGGAAAGGGGGAGTTCATGGGTTCTAAAGCAAAGATGGAAGGGGTTCTAGCAGCCTCTCCATTCCCCCCAGGTCCCCAGCCCTTCCACACAGCAACAAATCACAGGGAGAAAGGAGTGTGGATGTTTCACAAGAGTTTCACACAAAGTGTGTCTAATTTGGGAACTTCTCTAAATTCTCTTTAGGGAAGAGAGTGACCTGAGGAGAGGGCAGGTAATAGGCTCATGACATTATCATCAACAAAAGGAAAGGTGGCCTTCCTCCAATGAGTCAGGCTATATGAATAGGATCAAAGTCAAACCACTGCAAGCCCCCAAATGCTGAATCTCTTGTCTGTTGTTAGACCATTTTCCAGCTGACTTCTTGGCTTGTGTCACTAACCTCTTATGTGCTCCTTGTCCCTGGAACTAGAAATTCCCTTGCTTTGGGTCTCTGTTTATTTGGTATGTTGTGATAACTGACTCTTATTCTCTAAATTAAGCCTCTCTCACAACTGGCCCATCACCAGATGAGATGATGTCCTGATAGATGGCACCACTGAGATCTTCCTGGTCCATCAGTATCAGTTTCACCGGGAAGATCTCTCAGTTCAGTCATTGTTGATGGCCAGGACCATGCCTTTTGCTGCCACTAGGCAGAGTGAGAAGTGAACATCATAGTGAAGGAGAACCACCCCCACTCCCCCCCCCAAAAAAAACCACTGAAAATGTGTTAACAAGGACAAAAGCATCACGAAACATGGATCGTAGACTCAAAGGGACAGCTGAAAGAATTAGGAGAGTTTATCTGGGAGAAGACTGATGAACTGAATCTTCCAGTATTTGAAGACCTCTCATACGGAAGAGAGATCTTCTGTGCAGCCCAGGAAGGGAGAGCAAGTAGGATGGCAAGGAAAAAGGATGTAAAGAAAGGCCGACAGAGGTTAGAAGTGAGGGATACGTTAAACAACTAAACACTTTCCCCAAACCAGCAGATGCCTCTGTGTGAGCCTGTTTTTGCAATCTTCTTAATCACCTTTCCCCTCTACATATCCTAGCGACCCTAGGGTCTATTTCTCACACATGATGCTCCATCTTTCAGCTTCAAATATTTCTGCTGCCTGTCTCCCATTCTTGGAACGCCTCACCCCTTCTTCTCCCCTCCACCTCTCAGTTTTCTTCAAGACTCAGCTCAAGTCTTCATTCTTCAAGAATCCTTTCCTAAGCCTTCTTAGCAGTAGGGCCTTCTCCCTGAGAACACATGCACTCACACATGCACACACACACACACACATGCACACACACACACAAATTACTCATGAGTGCACACACACACACAAATTACTCATGAGTGCACACACACACACAAATTACTCATGAGTGCGCACACACACACACACACACACACACACACACACACACACAATTTCTCCTGTCTCCAGTTCATTGGTACGTAGTTGGTTATATGCTGTCTCCCCATAACACAGAGAACTTCTTGAAAGTAATACCTAGTTTTTGCCTCTCTTTAAATCCCCAGCACATGGTCTGGCAAATAGCAAACTTTTACTAAATGCGAGGTGCTCCGATGACTTTGTGATGGCTAATTCATGTATCTTACACACATACGATGGGAAAAGTACATTGTAGAAAGTTGTAGGGGTTTTATTTCCTTTTCTATCCAGGCCAACCCTCGCCAGCTTCAATCCTTGCTCCTGTTTCTGCTTTTGGGTTCACACAGACCACAGCTAATGGCTCTTCCTCATGGCTGGCCTTTATATACAGAGGGTGGCTGTCATGCCATCCCCAGATCTTCCATTCTGCAGGCTCACCCTGGGCTCATACTAGGCTGGACTATCAGTGTGTCGTATAAGGAGAGGATGTGAGAGACAGCCAGGTGAGCCCCATCTGTGGCACATCTAGACAGATCTAGGGGACCTGGTCAGCTTTGGAAAATTTCCTTGCTTTTCCATTTGTGCTCTGATGTTTTTATCTCCCTGTAGAGAATCTTGTGCAAGGAGCTACCTGAGGTCTTAGGCACAGAATTTTCCAAAGAGTTTGGAAAGAGTGCCTCTATGTCATGAGGTCAGTGATCATCTTGTACACCTCCTGAGCCCTTCCCTAGGTTCACAGAGAATATTACCCTCCCCCATGGAGAAAGGGACAATCCTGACTGTCATCATTCTCCTGAGGACTTCTTACCCAAGGCAAGCTGCTGGATAGGTACTCCCAATAGTTTTGAAGAGGAGGCCCAGATTCCCACTGCCCACCCCCCTCAGTTCTCCAAAATTCCAGAGAGAGCCTGGACTAACCTACTGGCACTAGAGGTTGCCAATCAAATACCAGCGCCAACAGAATCCATGAAATAACTGCCACAGGATGAGAACAGATCTAGCTGTGTCAATGAGGCTTGAGCTGGCCAAGAAATCAAGCCCATCCTCCTGGGAAGAAAGCTAAATTGTGGGAAGAACAGAAAGCTGCTGACGGTTCATGGTTAGCAAAAGCATTTTCAACACCAACTTCACCAAGTAAGCACACAGTTCAGGTATATTAACAATAATGCTAGTTATTTCTAGAGCACTTTGAGACTGACAAAGCCCTTTCCAAAGATGATCTCATGTGATCCTCACAGAGCCCCGTGGAAATCAGTATTAACATGTTCCCACTTGGTGAATAAAGAAATGGAAGCCTAGAGAGATTGTGACTTCACAAAGCCACACAACTAGGAAGTGTCTGGGGCAGGATTTGAACCTGGGACCTCTGGACTGCAGGCCAGTAGCCACTATATGGTCTTGGAAAGGATATGAAAGTACATGAAGGGTGTCACTTGACAGGAAAGTTTATTACAGGAATGTGTGTGAATATGGGAAAAATCAAGCATTTCAATAGGAATGCCAAATACTGAAAAAAATTCCTAATACGAATCTTTGCCTTCCATATCTACTTCTCAAAGGTTGGGTACCCAACCCCATGCTAGCAGGGATGGGTCTGCAAGCACCTCTCTGGTGTGGCCTGATTACCCAGGGAGTGTCCCAAACCAGCACTGGTACAAAGAAGTGATCTTGGATTAATTCATTAAACAACTCCATTGGACCCATCTCCCAGCTGCCAGCTAAACCAAACCTTGTTCCAAAGATGTTTGAAGTATCACATTCCTGCTTTGCACTTATTTTCATTAAGAAAGAATGTCAGCAGCAATAAGCACCTTTTCTTGGCCACCTGCAAATAAGAGGCTCTTACTGGGGGTGCCTGGAGCACCAAGAACTCTCTGCTGGATCCCTCTCCCTTCAGCATCCTGTGAGGCCACAGAATGCATCAGGTCCTGGAGCTCAAGGATGGTTCTGAGAAAGTCTGACACTTGGGCGACAGATTTTGACACACACTTCTTTGTCTCAAGACAGTGATTATTTATATTGAAGATGGGTAAAGTTGGGGGAGGAGAGAATTTGCTGCTTAGGTATTGATAGGACCATGAAACGTTAGAACTGGTGAGGACTGCAAAGACAGGGAAAATGAAGCTCAACAAGGTTAGGGTCCCAAAGGGAGTAATTGCTAAAGCCTGAAGAATTCCAACCTAGGCCGGCTCCTTCTCTAACAAGAGCCCTTCCCACTGTGCTGTTCAGCTTTGTCTCGGTCTCTGGCTTTTCCAAGGAAGGAGAATTTTTTATTGGCCCCCAACATGGATTCAGCCCAGATTAGAAACACACATTTAACTTAGTCTTTCTCTAAGAGGCTGCCCTAGCTGTGCCCATCGACAGAGAGCCAGCTGAGCCAAGCTCCCCTTGGCCTCTCACAGACTCTCTGTGGTGTGAAAAATGTTGCTCCATTCCTGGTGGCAGCTTCCTCTGCTCGAGCGTCCACTGCTAAAAGAAGCTGGCACTCTGCAATGCTGTGCTGATGCTCCATTAAGGTCCAGGACTGATAAAGATAATGGCCTCAGCAAGGTTTAAAGCATTTGATGATGAGCTCAGGGACATGAAGCAGAGCTTTCGTGGGGGCACATGAATCTTGTGGAGACAGAATTGAAAATGCTTCCCATGGGCAGAGCCTCCACACAAAAGGTCTATACCACTTGTCTCTCCTTGCCTCTGCAATGACTGATGCCATATTGAGGCTAAGCACTCCTGCAGTATTCTGGCCTCTCTCTGTACTCAAACATTCAGTCCTATGAAGCTGCCTCCCTAACAAGCAACCACAGCTCCAGAAACTCTGGGCATGGGAGGAAGAAACCAACTTAGTCTGCCTGTGCTGAAATGGGTTACCTGGAAGCCCACCTCTGATGGGGTGGGGGGAGAAAAGATTATTAGCATCTCAAACAAGGCCCTCCTTTTCCTCCTTTCTGTTGGACTAAAAGTTATTTCTTATTTGGGGTCTCCGTAGCTCTGTCTCTTCTCTCCTTTCCCCCTCTCCCACCCAAGCTCTCCCATGCCCAGCTGGCACTGGGCCACTGGTGGGAAGAAAGAGGCTATGAGCAGAGAAAGAATAGGTTTGATTTGTCACAGTGCTCCAAGGATGTCACAAAGAGTTCTGTTCAGAGTGCATCTCTGCCATCCTGATCATAGAAAGGGGAAGCAGAGCTTATGGAAATGGAGGGTCTCCATGGGAAATGCCTCATTCACACAGAGAACTCCAAAGTGCTGTCCTTCAAGTGCTGTCTGAAGGCAAAATGGAGAGTGGATCTCTTTGGACTCTGCCTCTCCTAATCTGACTCGACTTTCCAGCATCATTTTGTGTCCTTCATCTCCTCTCTAAAAGGATGAGCAACTCTTTCAATTCCTTTTGTGACTCTGTGGGAGTCTCTGCTGACCTCAGACCAGCTGGAAGGCCCTTAGGGGTTTAAGACTTTTCTGGAAAGGAAGTCTAGGTGTCATCTTTGACCGCCCCCCTCAAAAAAAGCCCTTTTATTCCCCCATGAGATTCTTAGCTCATGTGGACTGAATGTGACTGGAGACTTATCCCTGGAGTGATCAGTTCTCATTGGCTCTGCCCCAACCCTGTAATAAAACTCCAGGAAAATCTCTTACATGGACTTAGATAAGGCTGGAGTCAAGGGTTTCTACATCTATGTGTAACAGGATCCACTCCCACAAAGTGACTCAGGGTATAATATACATATTGAGTATATGACAGTTTTATATTTCCTCCACCACAGAAAATGCATAGGCTGCAGAGGCCACATAGGAAACCACAAATCCATAAAGAAACATACAACATGTGGCACACAAATACTCTAGTACACTCATAGTATTATTCCCAAAAGGTAAAGACCCTCAGTGTAGCTGGGGCCCAGACTTCTTTCCTTCATGTTGAGCCTGAATAATCCAAGTAATTCATAGGAACAACAATAAGGGGCTGGGCAAGTCCAGGCCACCTGACCCCTCCTACATTAGTTCTGGTTTCCCAGCTACAGGATGAGTGAGCTTCTTAGTGGTGGGCACCAGCCTTGGGTCCAGAAGACTTGGGTCATCTATGTGATCACCGGCAAGCCACTTGGAATTTTGGCCTTTGGCTTCCAAATCAGTCGATGAAGTTTATAACTATCTAACTTATGAAGGATTGTAAATAATAGAAGTGGTAGTTTGTTTACTGTCACTGTGAGAATGGGGACACACACTGTCTACTCTCCTTTGATTGGCCCCTCAAACCCACCTGGGTTGTGACTTTTTCTCTGAAATTTTCCTCCTGAGGTGTGAATTTCTCTTTACTCAAGTCCTTTGACCTTGCCCTTGGGGAATGGGATATTGGGATAGAGGGAAAATGACCAAATGTTCCATTTCACTTACCACCTACAGCTCCTCTTTGGCTCAATCTGCATCCATATCTGGACTAAATTTTTAATAGTCTGCTTTGGGGAAATTATAAAAACATGTATCAACAAAACAGATTTTGTTTGATGTGCCCCTGGCTGATAATTTCAGCAATTAGAAGAGAATATTTTTTGCTTCTATGTATCTCTTTCTTTCTCTATATGTCTCTATTTTTATCTGTATATTCTCTCAATCTAGCTAGCTAGCTACCAACCTACCTATTTATTAACTCTCTATTTATCTATCTGATCTAGCTCACCTACCTATATATAACTGGCCATATCCTCCTCTGCTGCCTTTGAGCAAATCAAATACACACAGACAAACCAATATACATTGGTTGGCAGCAGTTTTTATTTTAACACTTCCTTTTAAAACCTTGGTGCACAGAAATGCAAAACGGATTTCAAAGGGTCATAGATATGTTTGCGAATAGATGCACGCTCTCCTGGGAAGGGAGATGGGAAAGAAGAGAGCAAAATGGAGTCCTCATCCTGTATTGTCCCTTCTTGCAAGTTAAGCAAGCAGGGCAAAGTACTGGGCAGTTCAGAGCAGTCGTGGCTCCTGGAATCAGCAGCCCTCCCTGTCTGGCTTACTTTAACTCCTTCTTGGTCTTAACTTCCATACACACACACACATACACACACACACATATAAGCACTCTTCATATATACATATGTATGTACACACATACATGCACACATGTATAAAATACATGTTTATGACATTCTTTTAAGTTTAATCAATTACTAATTTTTCTCCATTACCTTAAGACTAGAACCTTAACAAAACAAATCCCAAATGCTAGCATTTGCTTCTTTCCAAAGTGTAAATGTTTACACTGAAAATTTAGCAATATGAATTGGCTCCCCAAATCCTGAATATCCTTCCCCCAGAATCTTCTGTTCTAAGCTTCTCAATACTCTAGCTATATGCACTGTTGCAAGCTCTTTTCATACCTCTGCCTTCATTACTGATCAGTGCAGCACCATCTGTGTCCCAGGCATTGATATCACTCCCTTTGCTTCTTAGTTGGAATCTCTAATCTTCTCACACTTTCTGACTTACTGAAATCATTTTCTATTAAGACATATTGACTGATCTTTCACTGTTCCTCAAGAAGTATGAGTGATTGGTAGGGGGATACTTTTCAGTGACAGCTTCAAGGTTCTCTAAAGGCTCAAAAACGTAAACATTGGTGACTCTTTGAAAACATTTCTCCCCAGGGTCAGAAATTTTGCATTCACTTGCAAAATCAGGTTCAGTGCACTCGGTCTATTTAATTACACGACATGATATCAAATAAACACTTTCTAAACCCAAAAAGGTTACATAAGTTGGAGTTGACCTTATAGTCATCTCATAGGATTCCTTCATTTTAATGATGAGGAAACTGAGACTTAGAGAAATAAAATCAATTCTTCAAATTCACAAAGGCATGAACAAGTCTTAGGATCTCTGTGGTAATCTCATTCAATCCATACATGACCCATATTTCCTTTATTATAAAAATGGCAAATAGCAATAGGATTTTAAGGTTAAAAAGGCATGGGCATTAGTTTTCACTAGGTTGAACATCTCCAGTTCTCTCAAACATTCATAATCTGGGACTGACAGGAATGGCAGAAGAACCCAGGTTTTTCTCTCAGTCCAGTGTTTTCTCTCCTCCCTCCCTCTCCTTCCTTCCTGCCTGTCTTTCTGCATGACAGAGGCAAACCATGTGGAGACTGATTGCCTTCTCTTTGTTGTTTGTTACTCATTAGCTAGCTCATGAAACATTTTTCCTATTGATCTTTCCTCTACAGCAGAAAGAAAGCCCAGAAAGTAGACAATCCACTCTGCCCCCTTTGCTGCACAGTAGCTTTCCCCAGCTGAGGAAGGCCAGCTCAGCTGCAAAACCCAGTATCACATCAAAAACAACCTTAAAAGCCCCCAGTTCTCTTAAAAAATCCATTTCCCACTGTGTTCACTGCAATTCTGATGGAAAGATAGTAAACCAGAATGTTGAGGGTATATTGAATCCTGCATCATATGATTTTCAGGAGAAAAGCTTTTCAAGCGTTATCCAACTTTCTTTGCCTTTGACTGAGCAAAGTACTGGGCAGTTCAGAGTAGTAGTGGCTCCTGGAATCAGCAGCCCTCCCAGCCTGGCTTACCTAGGCTCCCTCTTGGCCTTGACTTCAATGTACAGTCAGAAAGCAGCAACCCCTGGCAAAACGACGAAGCAGAAGAGCTTGGCCTTTGGCCCTTTCACCTCTCCTGTTAGGTCCTTCTTCCAGAGCCTATAATTTGAGAGTTCCTCAATTATCTACCTTTACCTCAGCCAGCTGTTTATGAATTCTCTCTTTGGTGTTAGCTATTAACACTCAAAATATTTAAGTTATTACTAAAAGCTCCAACAAGGACAAGCAACGAGAGCCCTAGTACTAATGTTTCAATAACATTTAACCACTCCACATCAATTAGTTTTTACAGAAAAATATTTCTTTTGAAGATAGAGCAAAAACCAATACAAAATGTCCCCCAAATAATTGGGGCACACTCTATCCCATGCCATCTCTCTCTATAGAAGTCAATTCAAAGCTTAGTTCAGTTCCTACATTGTACTGATTTTATCAATTTCATAGTTACTGATGTATAATAAGTGTATAATTAATAAGTGACTATTGGTTGACTGACTGTCAAATGATTTTTTCTACTAGCCTGGGGTCCTGGAAATCACTCCTGAAAATTGTTCCTTGTGGCAATGAGACTGAACTGGCTATCAAACCAAGTTTGGATTCATATTCCAAGATGCCTGTAACTCACTCTCTTAATGTTGGAAAGTCTCAATATTAGAGACTACACTCCTTTTACTGCATGCTCTTTTACTGGACAAAATGGTTTGGAAGAGCCACTGTGGAGAATGAGATAGTGAATTCATATCGGAATACAGTAGAGTTGCCTAGTAGCAATAAAGGTCCAGTTGAGGTTATATAACATAAATTTGAAATGGAACCAGTCAAAATGATTGAGTTATTTTCCCCAACTTTGTTAAGCAGCACCTATGTAGGAATGAAGGTGAAGAATGATGGGAGGGATTGAAGGCTGAAATATGACTGGCCATAATCATTGATATGATAAGGGAGCTAGAGATTCAAAAGAGAAGAATGTTGTAGAGTTGATTTGGTTTGCCAAGGAGACAAAATGGAGGAAAGGGAAGAGTGGCTAGTGCAAGATAAATGCTCACAGAAAGATTTGAGGGGTCAAGGGATTAAAGGACAGTGAGCAGATGAAGAGTGGGGTTTTATAAGCAAAGGCAGAAGTAGAGGTGAGAAGTCAATAGATTATGGTCAGATAAGAGGATTTCAGAACTCTTGAACATAGACCCTTAAGAACCTCCTTTTACTTTCTCAATGAATTAAGTACTTGATTCACATTTTTTCTCTTCTCCCCAATTCCTGCCTTCATCCTACGGGATATGAACATACACATATCAATTCTCCAACAAATACTATAACCACTACATTCCTCAATCTACTCACCTACCATGAGCCATTCCTCCACCCAAACTCAATCAGACACAAAGATGGTCATGTCTTTGATCTTGGCATACCTACAAATCTACTATCTCTATGTTCAAGAGTTCTGAAATCCTCTATGTTTTGATTGGGTGATAGATAAGAAGAACATAAGCTTCAAAAGAAGAGGGAGAGGGAGAACCTGAAAGATGCAATGGAGTTCACAGAGTATTCCAAGTCTTTGCTTTGACCAGTGAGCCAAGGGGAATAAATGAAGGTGCAGTCAGTACTGTAAAAGGTAGTCAGCAAGGCTATGTCATCAGGGGGAAGCCATGAGAGCTACTAGATGGAAGGAATGTAAAAGAAAAATATTTAACATGAAGAGAAGTCTGTTACCTATGTTACAGGAATTCCAGGGTACAGAATAAAAGGGCTATGTGGAGTTGAGATGAAACTTTGGGGTGGAAGGTTACTGGGGGCAGGTAGGAATGAAGAATCATGTGGTAGAGAGGAAATGAATTTAAGGATGGTAGACAGCTTTTTTCTAGGAATGTGTCTGAAAAAAGAATAGGATATATATGTGTGTATGTATATATGTATATGTGTGTGTGCATGTGCGTGTGCATGTGTGTGTGTATGTGTGTGTGTGTGTGTGTGAAAATAGCTTAAAGAAATGGTTATGTACAGTTGCAGTTTTTGTATGTTTTTAATGATGGAGTAACAGAAAGAAGAAGAGGGAGGACATGTTTGCCGGCAAGAAGAAAGCACCAGTGGAAAATAATGAGACTGAAAATTAGATGAGGGAATGATGAGAGCCAGGGCATAGAAATCTTCAAGAGAAGATGGAAGAGAGAAATCAAGAGTTCATGTAAAGAGATTGGGCTTATCAAGAAGAAAGATCAGCACCTTTTTCCAACAGGAGAATAAAGGATGATAAAATTAGAGATGATGCTAGGGGATCTGGAGAAATAGGTGAAAGTGAATTAATGATTCCAGGTCAGAATGAACAATTTGTTTAGAAGGGGGATACAAAATGGCAGATTAAGGATACCCAAATGAACTATCCCAACATACCTCTTCAAATAACTTTAAAACACCATGTCAAATCAGATTTTGGAGGGATAGAGCCAACACAAAATCAGGGCCTAAGAAAACTTAAGAGGTCAGCAAGAGAAGTCTGTGACACCAGGGTGGAAACCTGTCTGTATCCCACACATGCAGCAGTGGCTATAGTGGCTGCAACTGTGGCAACAGCAATTGCAGTTGTAGCTTCAGGAATTCTCAGTCCAGAAATAATAACAAGGCCAAATAGCTGAGCAAAAAGAGCATACAGGGCAGCCTTTGCTGGCACTGAGTACTGATTGGCTAATCTGCCTATAAACATATCTGAATTTCAGTTCCGGGGCAGAGAGGAATACTGGTAACTGATCACAGTGGAACAGGGGTGCAAGTCACAGTACCAAAGCAAAGATGAGTGCTAGCATTTAGGAGTACATGGTACCAAGCAGAGTGCCGACCAGAAAAATGACCATAGCTCCCCCACCATGATCACACCACCTTGAAAGCACAAAAAACGTGTAAGCCCCAAGAGCTAATTCTGAAAAGAGCAGCAGAAAAAATTCTGAAGCTTGGGACAGTGCCTTCCCACATGCAGATGAGGAGAGATCAACATTAGCATAAGTTCAAAGTCAAGAAATAGGCTGGAAAAAATGAAGAAACAACCAAAAAAGAACATGAACATAAAAATTTATTATAGTGCAGTGGTTCTGAACCTTCCTAATGCCACAACCCATTAATACAGGTCCTCATGTTGTGGTGACCCCCAACCATAAAATTATTTTCATTGCTACTTCATAACTGTAATTTTGCTACTGTTATGAATTGTACTGTAAATATCTGATATGTGGGATGTATTTAAATTGAACATAACCCACAGGTTGAGAAGGGCTGGTGTAGTGAAATAAACTCAGAAGAAGACAAAAATGTGAAAACAGCTACAAAAATCACAATCCCAAAGACTCAACTAAAATTTAATTGAAATAATTAATAATTTTAGCAAAGTAGTAAGATATAAAGGAAATCCACATAATCATCAGCATTCTTATATACCATAAACAAAACTCTGCAAAAAGAGATAGGAAAAAATACCTCATTAAAAATAACTCTAAACAATAAAAAATATCATGGAATACACCTGCCAAACCAAATCCAGATACTATATGAACAAAATTATTTTTAATTCTACAAATAAAATCAGATTTAAAACTGGAGGAATATTATTTGTGAGTAGGCAGGGCTAATATAAGAAAACTGAAATTTTATACAAATGTCTATACTCAATGTTATTCCAATTAAATTACTGAAAAATCATTTTACTGAATTAGAAAAAAATAACAAAATTCAATTGGAAGAACAAAAAGTCAAGGATATAAAAGGAAATAATAAAAACAAAAATGAAGGAGATTTAACAGTACCAGATGTCAAACTATTCTATAAAGTGGTAATTATCAAAACTATTTAGTACAGGCTGAGAAATAGGAAGGTAGATCAATAGAATATACATACACTTACATCAGCAAACATAATAAAGTTGTCTTTGAGAAATGTAAACATGCAAGATTTTGGAATAAGAATTCATATGCAGGGGCAGACCCAAGATGGCTGTGTAGAAGCAGGAAAACTCCAGGGCTCCCCCCCATAACCACCTCAAATACCTATAAAATGTGACTCTAAATACATTTTAATGCTACAAAACCCACAAAGTGACAGAGAGAAAACATCTCCTGCTGAAGGCAGCCCAGGAAGCAGATAGGAAGGTTTCATCACAGAGTGCTGGGAGCCAACCCTAGGCCATGTGATCCCATGGTTTAAGCCCCATGGTGGCCCTGACAAACAGCTACAGCGAACTTTAGGAGAATAGATCACCAGCAGCTGTGGCAATTTCCAGAATTATCAACCCATAAATGCCAAAGAAAAAGTGAGAGGTCAGTGTAGAACTCTGTTGGAACTAGAGGGTACAGAGGATCAGGTCTGGTCTCTGCCCCAGGAGGGAGAAGCAACAGAGGTGTGGTGGCTCTGCAGCCACCTCCACATGGCTACTTCAGAGCTCCCGGCCTGCAGATTGTAAGAGGGCCTCTACCTCATTGAATGACCATATTTTCCCCTGGAACATTATACTCAATTTTGCTGGGTAGCTGATTCTTGGTTTTAATCCTAGCTCCCTTTATCTCCAGAATATCATATTCCAGGTCCTTTTATTCCTTAAGGTAGAAGCTGCTAGATCCTGGGTTATCCTGATTGTGTTTCCACAGTATTCAAACTGTTTCTTCTTGGCAGCTTGTAATATTTTCACCTTGATCTGGGAACTCCAGAACCTGGCTATAACATTCCTAGGAGTTTCCTTTTTGGGATCTTTTTCAAGAGGTGATTAGTGAATTCTTTCCATTTCTATTTTGCCCTCTGGTATATAGAATATCAGGGAAATTTTGCTTGATAATTTCTTGAAATTGTAGAGTAGTTGTCTAGGTTCTTTTTTTGATCATGGCTTTCAGATAGTCCAGTAATTTTTAAATTCTCTCTCCTGGATCTATTTTCCAAGTCAGTGTTTTTTTCAAGGAGATATTTCACATTGCCTTCTATTTTTTCATTTGTTTGGATCTGTTAAATAGTATCTTGATTTCTCATAAAGTCATTAGCTTCCATTGGCTCCCACTCTAATACTGAAGGAATTATTCTCTTCAGAAAGCATTTGAGATTCTCTTTCTATATGGCAAATTTGACTTTCTAAGGAATTCTTCTCCTCATTGGCTTTTTGAGCCTCTTTTGCCATTTGAGTTAATCTATTTTTTGAAAAGAACAATAGCATATATTGCTTCAGTCTCCATTTAAGCTCTAGACTTTCTAGATCTTTCTCTGAGTGTAAATATCTCCTTCCATTCTGAGACTTGTAGAGCTGTCTTTTAACTGTGCATTGCTGAGAAGAGTCCAATTTATAAAGATTGGTCATCACACATATGATGTATCTGTGACTGTGTACAAATATTTCCTGGTTCTGGTGTTCTCACTTAGCATCAATTTGTATAAGCCTCTCCAGGTAATTATGAAGTCCATCTCCTTCCCATTTCTTTTTTTATTGACTTTTTTGTTTACTTTTAGTTTACAAGATTCAGTTCCAGAATCACTTGAGCTTCAGATTTTTCTCCCCTTCCTCCCCATACCCCACCCCCACCACGGTGGCATACAATCATGTATAGGATCTGCAAAATCTTTCATTGTACAATGAAATGTACAATGTACAACTCTTCATTGTACAATAGTCTGGTTGTATAGGTGTAGCCAATGGAGTGAACAATGAGAAAAGAGAAACAAAAACCAAACATAGAAAAGAATGATAGCATGCATTGCTTAAGTCTCCATTTAAACTCTGGTCTTTCTGGACTCCTTCCCATTTCTTATAGCACAATAGTATTCCATTACATTCATATACCATAACTTGTTCAGCCATTCCCCAATTGATAGGCATCCCCTAAGTTTCCAGTTTTTTGCCACCACAAAGAGAGCTGCAATAAATATTTTTGTACATATGGGTCTTTTGAGTTCATCTATTTTAAGGTGTTATTTTCTTCACTCAGGTTGTTAACTCTCTTTTCATGATTTTCTTGCATCATTCTCATTTCTCTTCCCATTTTTCCTCTACTTCTCTTATTTGGTTTTTTAAATCCTTCTTAAGCTCCTCTGGCCTGAAACCAGTCTACATTTTTCTTGGAAGCTTTTGGTGAGGGAGTTATGACCACACTTTCTTCTTCCCATTCCATGCTTTGATCCTTTTTGTCCCCAAAAAGGAATCTAAAGTTAGATTGCTGTTCTTACTTTGCTTCCTTTGTCTGCTCATGTTGCCAGTTAATTACTTCACGTTTTAGCTCTGTGGAACTCTGCTTCCAAAGGGAAGAGCTTTGTCCCATATTACTGGGGTTTTCAGAGTTGTCAGAGCTATTAGGAGGCTGCTATTAGGAGGCCACCATGGCCATCAGCCCCCACCAGCTTTGGCTCACTGAAAATGCAATTCAGGACCATCACGCAAGACTGCGATTCCAATCCAGGCAGGTCAATGTAAGAGCACATAACCTCTGAATGATCACTTGGCACCCCCCTGAAATCTGCAGGCTGAAAGCTCTGAAGCAGCTACGTGGAGATGACTGCAAGGCCACCACTTCTGCTGCTTTCTTTCCCTGAGGGCAGATGGCCAGACCTGCTTTTCTCCCCCAAATTTGGCCGAGTTTCACTGACCTTTCACTTAGTCCTTGTTTCTTATGGGCTGGTAATTCTGGAAACTGCCACAGCTGCTGATGATCCTCTCTCCTGAAAGCTCCAGCTGCAGCTCTTCCTAGCTGCCCCAGGGCCAAGCCACGGTTTTAGGCCTGGCTGGTTTCTGCTCCCAGCACTCTGGAATGAGCCCTTCCTGTCACATCTGTCAAGGTGCCTCAGCAGGAGATTTGTTTGTCTGTACTTTTGTGGGTGCTGGAGCTGTAAAATTTGTTTAGGTCGTATTTTGTAGGTATTTGTGGTAGTTATGGGGGAATCTTCAGAGTTTTCCTGCTTCTGTGCTGCCATCTTGGCTCAACCTCCCACACACACACACACACACAGAAATAGGATTCTCAAAACTGTTACTATTACTAAGGTAGTTTGAAAGAAAAGTTGGAGCTGAATTGTGTATGATAAAGTGATTCCAAAAACCAAAATTGGATAGGAAAAGATTGAAAGGAGAAATTATCTCATGAAAATGGGGTGTGAAAGGAAGACCTACTACAGAAGACACAGGTGGGAGTGGGGGGCTGGTAATATTGAAACCTTACTCTTCTCTGGGTTGAAGATGAAACCATGTATATATCTGAAGAGGTTTCAAAGTCTTCTAAACTTCCAGAGAGGTGAGGAAACTGGAGGACAGGGTGATGGAGGGACTGTAGAAGGATGGGGTGAGTTAAATATGATAAAAGAGGGTAAGTTTTATGTAACTGAAATTATTCATTTTGCTACTAACTTTACTCTATGTCCCTTCTTTATTTATAAATCTGTAGTCTGATCAGTAATATTTTGCATGTTCTAATTTTCTTGTAAAATGCTCTTTATATCTAGGTCATATATCCATTTTTACTTCATCCTGGTAAATGGGGAAAGTTATTGTTCTATGGCCAGTTATTTTTTTTCCTTTGTAATAGGCTGGTTTATTTTTTTTCATTGACTTGTTTGTTTACTTTTACTTTACAAGATTCAGTTCCACAATCCCTTGAGTTTCAAATTTTCTCTCCTCAATTCCCTCATGGTGGCATGCAATCATGTATAGGATCTGCAAATACTTTCACATTGTACAATAGTCTGGTTGTATAGAAGGGTTGTAACCAAAGGAGTGAATAATGGGGGGGGGAAGAAAAGAAACAAAACAAAACATGGAAAAGAACAATAGCATGTGTTGCTTCAGTCTCCATTTAAACTCTGGTCTTTCTAGATCTTTCTCTGAATGTAGAATTTCCTTGCATCCTGAGACTTGTAGAGTTGTCTTATAGCTGTGCTTTCCTGAGAAGAGTCCAGTTTATCAAAATTGGTCATCATGATGTGTCTGTGATTGTGTACAAATCGTTCCTGGTTCTTCTCTTCTCACTCAGCATCAGTTTGTAGAAGTCTCTCCAGATGATTATGAAGTTATGGCCAGTTATTTTTTTTTTACTATTTTCCTTCTCAGTCTCTCTTTTCACCCTATTCCTCTTTTTTGTGGTAGCAAAGAATTAGAAACAGAGAGGATGGCCCAATAACTGAGGAATGACTGAACAAGCTGTGCCATGATTGGGATGAATTACTATTGTGCTATAAGAAGTTATGAGAGAGATGGTTTCAGAAAAAACATAGAAAGACCTCTACAAACTGATGCAAAGTGAAGTGAGAAGAGCCAGATCATTGTACACAGTAATAGAAATGCTATAATGATGATCAACTGTGTCTACTCTATTCAGTACAATTATCCAAGATAATTCCAAAGGTCTCATGATGAAAAAAATGCTATCCACCTCCAACTGACGAATTCTGAGCACAAAATTGAAATGTAGTTTTTCCCTTTGTTTTTTTAACCTTTTTGGAAATGTGGCTAATAAGGAAATATATTTTTCATGGTTGACATCATTTGACTTGTCTTCTCAATGAAGGCCAGAGGGGGTGGGAGGGAGGAAGAGGGTTTGAAATTCAAAATTAGAACAGAAAAGAGTAGTAGAAATGAATAAATAATAAATTGAAATTTAAAATAAAATTATTCCTTTAGGTTAAGTGAGGCATGGAAAGGAGTAGAGTAAGAAGAGGTTAGGATCAGATGAAGAAATTTCAAATCTTTTGATCACAGATTCAGAATACCCATAGAGGACAAGAAAAACAATGGTTTCACTATCTCTGTGTGTGATTGAGATGGAGTATATAAATGAATCCTAAGGAGTTTAAGGGCTACTGGAACCAAAGAGATTAGTGGGATCACCCGAGGACACATTGGAACGCCCTCAGTGATCATACTGATCATGAGGCAAAAGAGATTTCAGAGAATCAGAATTGACGACTCAAAGAGAAAGAAGAAAACCAGTAGGCTGTGTGGTGCAATTCATAACTATCCAAGGTGCCCATCTACCATATACCAGGCCAATGCCCATCCAGCCAGGAAGACTCTGCACACAATCTTCCAAACAGCCTGTTCTTGTTCTGGATACTTTCTAACTGTTAAGTTTTTATTGTTTTCCTTGCTTGTTTTACCATATGTCAGGTCTGCTTTGGGCAATTCACATTCTCACCAAATCATTGCTCTTAATTCTGTTTCCTGAGGACAAGCTCATGAAATCATCCCCCTATTCCACAGCAGTCCTTCAAACAAGTGCTTCTCTTTTCTTTGCCAAGGAGAAGGACAATTGTTCAGGTGACAACAGAACAAACATAACCAACAGAGGGTTTGGGCCCATGAGAGCATTGGGTCAGTCTGATGAATCTGAGTTGCCTGGCCCAGATGGATAACCTCTCACATTCTGAAAGAGCTGGCTGATGGAACTGCTGGACCTCTCCAGCAGCTCTTTTCTCATTGACCATCAAGCTATCCCCAGAAATGAAAATTCTTTTCCTTCTTTGATCTTCTTTTACTCCCAAAACAGATAAAAGCCCAGTAAAGCCTTTTAGTTGTTCTCAGCTTTTCTTGTTAGCCTCAGTTCATCCTGAGCTTTAGCATCCCACTCACTGGTTTTACAGAATTGTACCATGCTCTTGCATTCATCCTCAATGATATGGCCTTGAGTCAATCTTGCACATACACTTTCAAATCTCAGTGTGATGGCAAATTCACAGTAGTCTCTTTAGACTGGGGGAACTTTTTCTTCCTCACTGGGATTTTGTGGCTTCAGAATGTCATTTTTTGCATCTCTCACATGTTGTGGGCTAACCTCACCCATAGCATTTTATTCCATGAAATGCTCCTATTTGCTCTCAACTCTTTGACATTAGCTTTCCCAAAACTTAGGGTATAGAACCAACTGTTTTCAAATTTCATTTCCTCTATTGTTTCATCTGTTCATTTCCTCCTTCTTTGAGAAGTTGGTCCTTTACCTTCAGGGTTCCCATCATTTCCATTCCAGCAACTAGTCCCTCCTGGGCAGTGAAAATCAGATCTAGACTAGAATTTCCCCATTCTTGACTCCTCCATGGTCATTATAAAGGTGCCGAGTAGAGTCACAGTGCCAGCAAACTCCAAAGAAAAGAAAAGAACACAATAAGTATCTACACACACACACACACACACACAAACACACACATCTGCATATGTGCATCCTATATCTATCTATACACAGACATCTGTATCTATTTATCTTCCATCATTCTGGCTGCTTTTATAAGGGTTTAGGGCCTGAGGGAGATAGGGAAAATCTCTTGGAGATACTGACAATACAATAACATCTTCCAAATGTCCATAGGCATTCAAGGGTTGGAGAAGCCTTCCCAAAGTATTAAAACTTCCTCAAGCTCCAGAACACTAGCCAGTTTCTCCTACTATTCCTCAAACCTTCTATTACTCTTCACACACTGCCTCTGAATACCTACAAGAATGCTGCAGCCTCACTGAGCCTGAGAAGATCTGGCAATCTTTCATACCCTCCAATAATCACTGTCCTTGGAACTGACTATAGGTCCTCCACTTCTTTTCTTGTAATGTGAGTTAAGAAAAGTCTTGGTCTGGCAAACTATACACGAAGGGGCAGGATGTGTGTGGGTCTGTGGAATACATGTTGATTAGCATGCCTATATTCTGCAATACAAGCAGAGTCTTGGGAAATCCCTAACAGATGGGTGTCCCATAGCCCACCACTTGTGGGCAGTAACTACACAGGGCTTTCTGCCCAGAGTAGACATGATGGCTAATGATGGCGAAGAATAAGTCCTTAAAAGGAACATTGTTTACTTCTCAATACATGCTTCAATAAAACCCTTCTCCATTTTGTAATTGATACTCACTCATCTCCTTCTGGTCATTATTCGATCCAAATTAAGACTTGCTGAGAAGTTTGATGATGAGAAAAGAAAATGTGTCAAGTGTAAAGCATGTGGTCTCACCCATTACGACAGCTTCTTTTTAAATAAATGCACTAGAAAGTAATAATTTACACCTTCTTGTTGGTTTTCAATTTGGCAGATTGTGAAAAGAAGAAAAACAAGGGCTGATCAGAAAGAATATGTATGTATGCATGTATGTGTGTATGCATGCATGTATGTGTGTATGTATGATCTATACACGTACACATACACACACAAGAATTGCCTAACTCAGCAGTATTTGATTCTAGCAGATGTAATTAGGTCATAAAATATGGGACTCATTGCAAAGCCACAGCCTCATCCCTGAAATAAAATAGGACACTTTCATCAGAGGGAATTTAATAAAGACCTCTCTTTAGTGCCTGGCTTGATGGGAGAAATTAACTCCTCATAAAAAGTTTTTAATAAACAGACAGATGCTGTAGTACTCATGTTTCCAGAATCCCCTCCCCTCTACCAAGTCCATTACCATAAACCCTCTCCTCAAAATAATAGAAAGGGTTATACTGCAATATTTCACCGAGTTTATAGAGCCACACCATGACTGCAATGTTTCTTAATTAGGGGGCAAGGAGAAGCACAAGCTCTACTGAGCAAAGCAGCTGTTTCAGCAAAGCCCTTTACAAATAGACATGGCTCTGCTCCTGGGTTTCTCCCTAGGATGCCTAAAGTCCAGAATAATCAGATTCCATGATGGATGGGCAATATCAGCCTGTGGTTTATTCTACTTGTAGCTTTTATGGAAACATTTACCATAGTGAACAACAAGCCTAAGCAAAAATAAAAAGACTGGACCATGGGCAAATTTGATTATTATTCCAGTTGCAGGATGAGGAAAGCTCTGCAACTCTTATTCTTTAAGCCTGAAGTGCATTGATCCAACCTCATTTGTCTGGCTGGGTTATCCAGATTCATCAGACTTACCTGTAATTGCCACATCTCAACTTTGCTTTGAACTCTGCGCATTGGATAATTTCTTTTCAGAAATAATATTCACATTTCCTTTCAATTGCAAGTGGAGTTTTTCAGGTGCCCTGGGCACGACAGAGCCTTACCTTGAGATTCAACCATAAGCTGCTAAGAAAGCTTCAGGGACTGTGTTCCAATAGATCATTAAAAATAGAAGCAATGCCGTGAGTTGTACAGAATTCAAGCTCTTCTGATGAGACTTGGGAAACTCTTTCACTGAAGCCCTTCCAGAAGTGAATAACAGCTTACCTACTCAGGTTTTTTCTCCCATCACTGATCTCTAAGGTGCCTTTGAGGTCTGACATTGTATGATGTTCTAAGCATCCAGGCAGCAAAGTAAATAAAGTCTGGGTCTGGAGTCAGGAAGACCTGAATTCAAATCTGGCCTCAGACATGTACTAGCTGTGTGACCTGGGCAAGTCACTTAACCTCTGTCTGACTCAATTTCCTCCTCTGTAAAAACTGGGGTAATAATAGCACCCATCTCCCAGGGTTGTTGTGAGGAATGAATTTGAAAAAGTAAAATGCTTAGCACTGTGCCTGGTACATGGCAAATGTCACATAAATGTTAGCTATTGTTACAATTACTCTCTCTCAAAGACCCTTTTCTTTGGTTTTACATTCCCCCAATGTTCAACCTTTCTCCAAGCATTTTCTCACACCTGGAAGTCACTTCTTGACCATTACCTTGTCAACGTATCTAAGTTAATCCTGGTTCCACCTCAGGCTTCCCTGAGAGCACGACAGATCCTTGAGCTCACATGGATTTCCTGCTCAGTACAAGGAAACATTTCCATGCATACTCTCATGGAATAATGGATTTATCTATCTCTAGAGGAGCAATGGAGTCTTTCTCTAAAATAAGACAAACTTCTTGGCTGGAATGTCACTCAGAGGCAAAGGAGAGATTGTAGAAGGAGGATGAGAAGGGTCCTGCAGTTAGTCAAGGTTAGCAATATATCCAAGGGGAAGTACTTACCTTCTCTGTGAATCAGTTTCCATATGTTCCAAATGAGGAACACAATAACTTTTAGCCTAATTCACGGGTTTTGTTTTAAGACTCACAAAATGATATATGTAAAGTCATTAAGGTATTATGTAAATCAGAGTTATTATTATCTCATTTAATGGGTTTCATATAGAAACAGTCCTGGGACAATTTATTACTCTATTATTTTAGATTCAATGTTCTATAGACTACATGCAAGTGGTTAAAATAAGTATATTTTATAGTTAACTAAAGGTGTCATAATATAAAGCAATCTTTCATAACCTCACTTGAAAGCATCATCTGTACAACTCTAATGACATAATCATTGAAATTATTTTCAATCTGGAATGCTACTGTGATATAAGAAATGAGAGATGCAAGATGCTCTCAAAAAAACCTGAAAATATTTACATGAACTGATGCAAAGTGAAATAAGCAGAAGCAGGACAACTTTGTATATGGCAATGGCAATATTATATGATACTTAGCTGTAAATGACAGCTGTTCTCAATAATACAATGATCTAAGGACAATCCTGAAGGACTCATGATGAAAAATGCTATCCATTTCCACAGAAAAAAATGAAGGAGTCTGAATGCAAATCAAGGCACACTTTTTCCTTATTTTATTTATTTTTCTTAATGTTTCTATTTGTTTTCTCTCACATCATGACTAACATGGAAATATATTTTCCATAACTATGCATGTCTAATCTAAATCAAATCACTTGCCTTCTCAATGAGGGAGATGGGGAGAGGAAGGAGGGAGAATATTAATAACTCATAAATTTTTAAAAATGAAAAGTAAAATTATTTTACATGTTATTGGGGGAATAAAGTATGAAATTAAAAAATAAAGAAGGAATGATACATCAATCAAAAATTTATCAACTAGTATCTGTTAAGTGATGACCATGTGCCAAACATTTTGCTTGGTTGTAAGGAAGAAGGGCAAAAGATAGTGCCACCCTCAGGGAGCTCACATTCTAATGAGGGAGACTGGCAAATAAATAACTATGTACAAACAACATATAGATATAAATAGATAGATGGTGGATAGATAGATAGATAGATAGATAGATAGATAGTTATATATGTAGATATAGATACGTGATATGTTGAAATTAGTCTAAGAACCAAGGCATTAGCATTACGAGAAATCAGGAAAGACTTCCTGTTGCATGTAGGACTTTAGCTGAGATTGGATGGAAACCAGAGAATCCAGGAGGTGGAGATGAAGAGGGAGAGCATTCCAGGTATGGGGGATAGGCAACAAAAATGCTAAGAGCTGGGAGACGGAGTGTCCTATTTGAAGAATGATGAGGCAGTCAATGTCACTGGATAGCAGAGTATATGGAAGAGAATAAGGTAGAGAAAGACTGGAAATGTAGAAAAGGATAAGATTATCATGGGTTTTAAACACAAAATATAGGATAGGTAATAAGCAGCCATTGAAGTTTATTGAGTGGAGGAGGGGTGATGCAATCAGACTTGTCCTTTAGGAAGACAGATTTTGTTGAGTGGAGGATGGACTGGAGTTGGACACACACACACACCCCAAGGAGACCCCTGGAAATTGACATTGAAATAGTTTAGGAATGAGATAAGGGTCCACACCAGGGAGATAGCCATATGAGAAGAAAGAAGGATTGTATATGGAACAACGCTATAAATGACAAGACTTGACATAGGATTGGATATGAGTAAGGGAAAGAAAGTGAAGAACTGAGGATGACACTGGGGTTGGGAACTTTGGTGATGGGAAAGATGTTTGTATATTCAATAGTAATAGGAAAATTGGGACGACAATAAGGTTTGAAGGAATACATAATGATTTCAATATTGAGGCTAAGATGTCTCTATATTTTGAAAGTATTTCATTCCAAATAGCCTGAACATTATGTGTATGATGATATCTATTTAAATGTTGTTCTTCTCATTGTTACAATTATATTTTATATGTAGTTAATAAACTTTGGAATCTTTAATCCAACTTCCACTTACAATGACAGATCAAGTAGACCATGACTGATATGAAAGCTCCTTAGGGTTCTAAGATTACCTGTCTGTGGTTGGGAGTGTTTATCTTACATAGTTTGCTTGATTATCCATCTATTCCATTGTATCCTCCCCAATATCGGTCACCAGTTGTAGTTACTATCTCCCTTATATTGATTGACTCAGTTATTATCATTCTCAATATCATTTAACCAATTAATATTAATTAGCTTTTGTAAAGGGATATATCTTGGGAAGACATAACAAAAACAGACATACAGACATATTTTCCCAATCCCCAGGACGTGTCCTCCATTTACCAACTCAGTCCTTGAGGAAGATGGGCTGAAAATAATTTTTACAATTTGCTCCACCAAATTCACCTCTGAATACAGCACAGTCAGCACATGAATGATTGTCATCCCCCCTTGGTTGCTTCCATCCACTGCTATGCTATGTCAAGCAGGTCAGTTAGGATTTTCTCTAGTCTAAGCTACCTGAAATATGTAATGCCAACTCCAGTGCCTCAGTCTTTAGGTGACTGACTCTTCTGACCTTTTGAATCTCACAAGGTTACAACCTAGCCTCATCCTCCTTTACCTAAAAAGATGAAAGAACAAGCACAAAGAGGCAAAGAACAAGACTATAGTGATGAGCCATATGTCAAACCAGATAGAGACTGCCTGAGGCCCCTTTCTCTCTAGAGACTTACAATGTGTTTCTCTCACTCAAACAGGACAGACATGAAAGATAAAGAATGAGGCTCTCTTTACCTGGTTCATGCATTTCTAATGTACACTTCCTTCTTCATTATCAGCCAATAGTGTTCATTTCTTCAACATATGAAGACAAGAAATAGTTATAGAACAAGAGTGAACATGTTACAAGAAACATACTTGAAGCAGAGGGACATGCACAGAGTAAAGGAAAGAGGCTGGAATAGAACCTATTATGCTTCAGCTGAAGTAAAAAAAACATGGATAGCAATCCTGATCTCAGGCAAAGTAAAAGCAAAAATAGACTTAATTAAAAAGAGATAAGGAAGGAGATTGCATCTTCTAAAAGGTACCACAGATGATGAAACAATATCAATACTTCCACAAAGTGGTATAGCATCCAGATTCTTACAGAAGTTAGGTGAGTTACAGGAAGAAATGGATAACAAAATAATAGCGGGGGGACCTCAATAGTCCCCTCTCAAAACTCAATAAATCCAACCAAAGAACTAAATAAGAAAGAATCTAAGGATATATAGTATTTAAAAAGTTAGATAGGACAGACCTTTGGCATGATTTAGTCATAAAGGATGGCGCCTTAAGCAAATTAGAAGAGCAAGGAATATCTACCTGTCAGATCTATGGGGAAGACAAGAATTCATGACCAAACAAGAGACAACATTACAAAATGTAAAATAGATAATTTTGATTATAGTGAATTAACAAACTTCTGTACAAACAAAAACAATGTAAGTAAGATAAGAAGGAAAGCAGAAGTCCTACATGAGTTACACCAGCTGAGACTCACAGCCCAGACTGGCCAGAGCAGACTTCAGGAGAGTGAATCACTAGCAACTGTGGTGGTTTCCAGACTTCTCAACCCATAAATGCCAAAGAGAAAGCAAAAGGTCAGTGGAGAACTCTGTTGATCCTTGGGGTGAGAGAGGTGGCAGTGGCTGGAACTGCTCCTGCTGTGACTGCTTCTGGTTCCAGGCCTACAGATCATAGGCAGACCAAGTACCTGTCCAGAGGGCAACTGCAGCAATCTCTTTACTGGTGCTGAGGCAAGATTCTCTTGCTTTTCCCTTCTTGGATCTGGGTTGCAGCCTTGGGTGGTGGTCCTGGGGTGAGGAGTGCTGGTGTGGCAAAGTTTGTTGAGGCTGTAAAGAGAAAGTCCTCTTCACAGTTCTGGGGCAGGTGCCTGGTAGAAGCTCTCAGAACAGATGTGAAAAACCCCAGAAATCTGGTACATAGCACTCTCCACTCTGGAAGCAGAGTTCTACCATGGCAAAGAGCTCAAGTCAAGTAATTGACTGGCAAGATGAGCACACAGAGGAAGTGCAATCAGATATAGAATCTTTTGGGGGAGACAAAGAGGATCAAAACATTGAATCAGAAAAATACCACAAAGTCAAAACTCCTACATCAAAAGCCTCCAAGAAAAATATGAACTGATCACAGACCATGGAGGAGCTCAAGGTTTTGAAAATCAAGTAAGAGAAGTAGAGGAAAAATTGGAAAGAGAAATGAAAATAATGTAAGAAAATCATGAAAAGTGAGTCAATAGCCTGACTGGAAAAATAGCACCTTAAAAATAGACTAACTTGAATGGTAAAAGAGGTCCAAAAAGCCAATGAGAAGAATGCCTTAAAAAGAAGAACTGGCCAGAAGGAAAAGTAAGTTTTCAGTTTCAAAATCTCACTGAAGAAAATACTTCCATCAAAATTAGATTGGAGCAAATGTAAGCTTATGACTTTATGAAAAATCAAGATACTGTAAAATAAACCAAAACAAATGAAAATTTAGAAGGTAATGTGAAATATCTCATTGGAAAAAACCACTGGCCTGGAAAATAGATCCAGGAGAGATCATCTAAAAATTATTGGACTGCCTAAAAGCCATGATAAAAAATAGCCTAGGCACCATCTTTCAATAAACTTTCAAGGAAATTTGCTCTGGTATTCTAAAACCAGATGGAAAAATAAAAACTGAATGAATTTGCTGATAGCCCCTTGAAAAAGATCCTAAAAAGAAAACTCCTAGGAATATTATAGCCATATTCCAGAGCTCCCAGGTCAAAGAGAAAATATTACAAGCAGTCAGGAAGAAACAATTTGAGAACTGTGGGAACACAATCAGGATAACACAAGATCTAGCAACTTCAACATTAAGGGATCAAAAGACTTGGAATATGATATTCTGGAGGTCAAAGGAGTTAGAATTAAAATGAAGAGCCATCTACTCAGCAAAACTGAGTATAATGCTTCAGGCAAAAATATGATCATTTAATGAAATAAAGGACTTTCAAGCATTCTTGATGAAAACAACAGAGCTGAATAGAAAATTTGACTTTCAAATGCAAGAAGCAAGAGAATCATGAAAAGGTAAACAAGAAAGAGAAATCATAAGAAATTGATTAAAGTTGAACTACTTTGATTCCTACATGGAAAGGCAATATTTGTAACTCATGAGACTTTTCTCAGTAGGAGGATAGTTGAAGGGATTATATATGTATATGTATGTATATATATATATACATGCATATATGTATATATATGTGTGTGTCTGTATGTGTGTACATGTGTACATAAACAGAGGGCACAGGGTGAGTTGAATGTGAAGGGATTATATCAAAAAATAAAATTAAGAAGTGAGAGAGGAATATATTGGGAGAAGGAGAATGGGACAGATAGAATTGGAAGGATTATCTCAAATAAATGAGGCAGGAGAAGGCTGTTACAATGGAGGGGTAGAGCAGGAAGGTGAAAGGGAATGAATCAACCTTACTCACATTGGATTTGGCTTAAGGAGGGAGTAACATAGACACTCAATTGGGCATCTACAGAAAAGTTAGGGGAAAAGGGATAAGATGGGGGATGATAGAAAGGAAGGCAAACTGAGGGAGAGGGTAGTTAGAAGCAAACACTTTCGTAAAAGGACAGGGTCAAGGGAGAAAATAGAATAAATAGGAGGCAGAATATAATGGAGGGAAATACAGTTAATCTTTCACAATATGACTACTATGGAAATGTTTTGCACTATTACACATGTACAACCTATATTGAATTGCTTGTCTTCTTAGTGGGTGAGGAGAGGAGAAGGGAGAGAATCTGGAACTCAAAGTTTTAAAAACAAATGTTAAAAAATTGTTTTTTACATGCAACAGGGAAATAAGATATACAGGCAATGGGGTATAAAAAATCCATCTTGTCCTATAAGAAATCAAAGGAGGGAATTGGGCTGGATATATGAGAGGACATATTGGGAGAAGGGGTCTTCAGTATGGTTACCATCTTGGAGTGAGGGGTAGGGAAGAGATGGGAAGAAAATATGTAACTCAAAATTTGAAACAATAAATGTATATACATTTTTAAAGAAGGAAAGCAGAATGATGGAGGGAGATATTTATATCAAATGTCTCCAATAAAGGCCTTATGGGGTAGCTAGGTGGTGCAGTGAATAGAACACTAGCCCTGGAGTCAAGAGGACCTGAGTTCAAATCCAGCCTCAGACACTTGACACACTTATTAGACATGTGACTTTGGGCAAATCGCTTAGCCCCAACTACCCTCCAAAAAAAGCAAAAAATAAATAAATAAAGGCCTTATTTCTCAAATATATAAAGGACTAAGTAAAAGCTACAAGGATACAAGCCATTCACTAATCGATAAATGGTCAAAGAAGATGAACAGACAGTTTTCAGATGAAGACATCAAGGATATCTATAGGCATATGAATATGTTCTCTAAGTCACTTTAGATTAGAGACATTCACATTAAAACAACTCTAAGGTTCCACCTCACACCTGTAAGATCAGCTAATATGACAGAAAAAGAAAATTATAAATGCTAGAGAAGATTTGGGAAAAATTGAGGCACTAATGCGCTGTTGGTAAAGATGTGAACTGATCCAACCATTCTGTACAGCAATTTGGAACTACATCCAAAGGGTCAACCAAACCACATACCCTTTGATTCAGCAATAGCACTAGTAGGTCTGTATCTGAAAGAGATCGCAAAAAGGGAAAGGGACCTACATGTGCAAAAATATTTATTGCAGCCCATTTTATGGTGGCTAAATATTGGAAATTGCAGGAATGCCTATTGGTTAGGCAAAGGCTGAACAAGCTGTAGTATATTAATGTAATGGAATACTATTGTTCAGTAAGAAATGACAAACAGGTATGTTTCAGGAAAAAACTGCAAAGACTTGTATGAACTGATGCATAGTAAAATCAGCAGAACCAAGAAAACATTGTACACAATATCAGAAACATTGTATGATGATTACCTACGAATGACTGAGATCTTCTCAGCAATACAATGATCCAAGACAAGTACAAAAGACTCACCAAGTAAAATGCCATTGATCTACAAATGAAGAAATGATGAAGTTTGAATGCAGAGAGAAGCATTTTTTTACTTACTTTGTCTCTCATTTTTTTCCTTTTTATCTGTTTCTTCTTTCACAACTGTGACTAACATAGAAATATTTTTACATGATAGCACATGTATAAATATATCAAACTTCCTACTGTTTTCAGAAAAGGGAAAAAGAGGGAGGAAGAAAAATTTGGAAATCAAAATCTTGTAAAACTGAATGCTAAAAATTTTCTTGACGTGTAACTGAGGAAAAAATAAAATATTATTAAAAATAAAATAATAGATGTACAGCAGGGAGGAGGGGAGATAAGTCAATATGATCTGAAACTTACATGAGAATCATAAAAACCAAGCACACTATGCATGCTCAGAAGGGGAGGCTTGCCTAAGCCCCCATTACAGCTGTTAGCTCAGTCTCTTTTTTCATTCCCAATGGATTTCAGATAGAATGACTCTGGAAGAAATTGTCATGCTCCTTCATATTCAAAGTTTTAGAAATTATTTAACTTGTAAACAAATTTATTTTAAAGCTGAATAAAAATATTAGGATATGAACTCATATGTTAGTGTACTGAGAGCATCCATGAAACATCTCCTATAAAACAAAACAAAACAGTGAGGATTATATGTATGTATACATATGCATGTATATACATGTTCATATATTTATATATCTCCATATATACACATGAATACACCTGTGCAACTTATACATATGTGAGTGCACCTATATTTCCATACACAAACACAAACATATAGTGGAGGGAATGAAAAGGTCATTGGTAACTTTCAAGAGAGTCATTTCTGTTGAACAATGAGGTCTGTAGTGTAGAGAGAGTCAATGAAGAAGGACTGGAAGCACATATTATAGACAACCTTCTCAAGGAGTTTAGCCACAGAAAGGAAGAGAAATAGGAGATCAGAGTAGAGATGGATAAATCCAGTGGAAGTTTCTTGAGGATGGAGGGGACAGGGACATGTCTGTAGGCAGTAAGGAAGCTGCCAGTACCGAGGGAGGAAGAGGCTGATGATAAGGAAGAAGGTGGGAATAATAGAAGACTGAGTGGAGTGAGGTCATTTTTTCAGTTAGCAGAGTTAGCCGCAGCAAGGTAAGAGGTCACCTTGATGGGTGAGATGACGGTGAAGGAGGAAAGAGTGACAGAAGATATTTGGGAGACATGAGTTGAGAAGGAAGTGAAGGAAGGCTTAGTCTTTTCTATGACACAAGGGAAGTTTCTCAGCTGTGACTGTTAAGAGTTAAGGGGAACTACTCAGGGTTTAAGGAGGGCTGAAAAGGTTTGAAAAAACTGCTATGGGGAGTGGGATATTGAATCAGTTGGTGAGGAATTGCTTCATGGAAGGGCTAGGCGAGATTACATTTGTACTGGATGCAGTCAGCATGATTTTTCTCCAGTTATGTTCGGTTGCCTATGAGCAGGATCAAAGGCAGCATGTGGTGGCAGTGAAGCAAAGCTGATGCCTGGCAGGACAATACTGGCAATGTGATAAGGAGGTGAGGGGCTCATGAGAAGAAGATGGCATAGAGTTGACTTGGCTTACTAAGAGAATCATGGTAGAGAAGGAAGGATAATCTAGTGTGAGAGTAGAGTACTTTTGTCACAGCTCTCTCCCTTTTCTCATCTTTTTTATGAGATTCAGAGAGAAACAGTCCAAAGACTAGTCATTATCATTTTATTACTATTTTCTGCCTAATGTTCTGCAGACTGTTGTGCAGACGTATAGAGTGACTGCCTTTCAGAATTGAAAAGGAATATACAAATGGAAGTTTCTCTCCTGTGGGACTCCTGGAAACATCTTTGGGATAACTCAAGTATCAGGCATAAGGACACCTACCTTATTCCCTTCGCCACCGCTCCATTTCTTCTGGTCAGACTCTCTTTTTTGAAAGCTTTTCATTCCAAGCAGTTAGGAAATTGTGAGGGTTAGTTTTGCAACATCTATCAAAATTGTCACTAAAGCTTTAATGGAGTGGTGGCACGTCCAGGCACTTGGTAACTATGGTCTCTGCTACTCTCTAGCAGCTAGATTCTCCAGCACATTCTGGGCTTTCTGTTTGCACTGTGGGGGTTGGAGCTCTATTTACTGAGCAAGCATGATGTGCTCTTCTTTTGTATTTGATGGTTTATGTACTAAAATACAGGTAAAATAGCCTATGATCAAATGAATATGTACATACATGTGTACGCATGTTATCCTTGCACCTATGTATATGTGACACATGTATGAAAGAACAGAGTAGAATACAACGTAGTGCCAAGTAATGCAATGAGATGTGACCATGTTTCAAGTATATACTTCTGTATACACACATGTGAACCTGGGTAAGTTAGAATAAGTCTTGGAAGACTGTGGATGGCAATAATTCTAGCTGAGATCCTATCAGCTTGACAAAAATCTTGACCAAAGGCAGAAAGACAACCTCACTGAGGCAGATGGCCAAGCTGGCTCACTAAAAAGTAACAAATGGCATTAAAGAACACTTTCTAAGCTCTGGAGGTCCTGACCAGTGGACATGGGTGCAACGGGAAGGCTTATCCAAACCACAAACGAGAGGAACATACAATTAACATCTGGGACTGAAGGTGGGTTTTCAGTATTCCATATGCTAGAGGGCAGGCTCTCTCACAGCAGCAAGCTCCTGTGCCCTCCCTTCCCTGCCACCACCTCTGCTGCAGCTGGGCAGCTGGCAGTTCAGAGAGATGGAATTGGTACTTGGGCTGCAAATGAGACTTGTTACATCTTAGAGTCTGTATCTTTCCCAGAGCTCCAAGAGCCATTCTGGAGCCATCACAGAGCCAGTGCTCAATGACTAGTCTTTGCTTGTGACCACACCCCTCCCCCATCTTCACACCCTCATTTCTCCTTCATTCTTCACAGTTAGACTTTAGCTACTATGGCCAAGCAAATTTCATTACACATATGAACCCTATCCCTATGCAAATGTTGTTACTCAGTCACTCAGTTGTGTCTGACTCTTCATAACACCATGTAACATAGCACACCAATACTGTACATGGGGTTTTCTTGGCAAATACACTGGAGTCGTTTGTCATTCCCTTCTCCAGTGGATAAAGGCAAACAGAGGTTAAGTGACTTGCCCAGGGTCACATAGCTAGTAAGTGTCATAAATCAGATTTGAACTCAGATCTTCCAGAGTCTAGGCCTAGGGCTCTAACTACTAAGCAAACTAGTGGTGTCCTCCACGGGGTGTAGCCGAACAAAAATTGGGGATAAAGCAACTATGGGAAGGATGGCTAATCCACTATAAGACAGAATCAAAATCCCAAAGGATCTTGGCAGGTGAGGACATTGAGAGAACTCTGAAAAGGTAAACTGTAGGAGAAAGAAATGGAAAAAGTTTGCACTTGATTTACTAAACACTTGACCAACCAACATTTATTTATTAAATATTTCCTATGTTACAGGCATTGTGGTAAACACTATGGGGGGGGGCAGGGGATGAAAGTCCCAAACAAAAATAATTCCTCCCCTCAAGTATCTTACGCGTCAATAAGGGAAGAACCATGTGAATCAATAGGTTCGCAACATTACAGATGTGAAGAATTAGGGCTCAAATTGCCTGGCATCTGAAAGGAAGGGTGGGTCTTGTTTGCTGTGATTAGACCACACTTGGAGGGTTTTGTTTGGGTTGGGATTTCAGTCAAGCATTTCTTTAATACTGAGGAAAAATCTAACATCTTAGTTTTCTAATTAATTTTATGTTTTGTAACAAATGGACCAATACTAAGCAGAATTATTAATATTTTTCTTAAGGAATCCTGAAACTAGACTATATGGGACCAAAGTGGTTTCTGCATAAACTCTCTTAGAATATGGATCCACATATCAGCACTTTTGTGAACCAAACCATGGCAGACTCAGCCAGCATGACTTTGGGTCATTTCCACAGCTAAAGGAGTTCAGATTGGGAAAGACAAACCAAGTCAGCCAGCATTTATAAAGCACTTATTCTATACTAAAGCACCAGGATATGCAGGAAGGCAAAAATATGGCCCTGTCCGCAGGGGGTTCCCATTCTGTAGGAGGAGGCATTCAATAAACAATGAAGCACAGGCAATATATGTGCAGAGCAGATGAAAGGCATTCTGAGAGGGGAAGGCACTGCGAAAGTGACTCAAATAATCCACTGGTCATGGAGTGATGAGAGACAGACCTGATGAGCAGGAAGAACCAGTACTTGAGCCACCATCCTTCACATACATACATTTAATTTCAGATTTTCAATCTGTTGTTGACAATATGAGTCAGAGAAATAGGCACCATATATCCAGGGCCTCTGGGACAATCAGTCCCAGGCTATCACTCAGTCCCTAGCCTAGCTCCTAGACATACCACCCAAGTGTCTCATGCTTAACAGATGGATGGAACCAGAGTGATTCCCTTAATACAATACATGAATGTTTCCCATTGCTCAGGAACCCTGCTCTTTGAAAGGCATGTCAGGGTTCATGATGGATGCAAGAGCCAGCAGGAGTATAACAATCTGGCCCACCCCTCTCCCCTGCAGAGCTATTAGCACAGCTGCTAGAAAGGTAGCATGCAGGGCTCTAAGCTGCTCCCCTGCCATGCAGCTGTTTCTCATCTGAGCAACGGGGGAGTGCACAGCGATGACCAACCTCTGTGGGCAGGTGGGCAGCTTGTCCACTTATTTCACACACCCTCCCCAGCTTTCAGGACAGCAACAAAGAACTCCTCCCCCCCATTGGTGCATTTAGTACCAATTACAACCCTAATTATCCCTAGCAAGGTCATTTCCAAACTCTCATCATCCGTGCATGTGGGCTTATGCTATCAAATTAAAGTCCACTGGTACCCAGTATATCTTTATCCCATGTACTTTAGAGTCTGTCACTGTCAAGGGTTCAGAACAACTAGGGGTCTTGAGCTCCTCAAAACCAGACACTGAAGCAGCTGAACTGACTATTTCTTGGAACACCCAGAAATCCCACAGCTCTGGGATCCAGAGACATCAAATATTCTGGACCACCTGCTCGGTACTGGTACTTGGTACTGGGTACAGTTTTGGCTGAGCCTGGATTCAGTCTAGCCCTTAGAAGATAACAATTATGGATTTTCTGACCCAAATCACCCAACCAGAAATCTCATCACTTCAACCACTAGCTCCTTGGTGTTTGCTGTGACCCAGGAGACACTGATGCTACTCTTCTCTTCTCCTAAACTCACTGTAGGATGAGGGTTTCAATCAACTGGTCCTTCCCTCATGTACTAAGTACAAAACTTCCACCTCCTGATCTCCTTACTTTGGTGACTGAGCCATGATCCACTGAGGAAAGCATACTTTCCCTCTTTTCCTCTCACCCATTTCTATCTAGGTTAGCTCTTACCTTACCTGGTCTGTGTTTCACTGTTCCCTCTGGAACTCCACTTCTACAAACAAACACCCTTTCATCTTCATTTCACAATATATCTATTTTCTGAAGCCATAAGAAGCTCATAGACCTCTGGCTTTCTCCCCAACAGACCTCCTACCTGAGCACCCTACTCCAATGTCCACTACATAGTAAGGAGTGAATAAATGCTTGCTGACCAACCAAAAACACAATATCTTGGAAGTATAGTGGGGTCCTCCTTTCACCCCACTGTGACTGGCAGACAATCTCTGCACTGCCATCACCTATTCGCCTTTTGAGGTGGACTTTACACACCTGCCTCACCTTCCTGGGTGATCCTGTCCCTCCTCCAAGTGTCCCCATTTCTATCAAAAGATACAGTATCCTTCTAGTGAGCAGTTTTGGTAACACTGAGATCTTCCTTGACTCCCTGTAACAGCAATCAGTTTAGCAGATACTTAGCACTTAGTAACTTAGGGCTAAGTAGCACTTAGTAACTTAGGGCTAAGTATGGAAGGTGTGAGCCCTGTCCAGTGTTGAGAAGACATGAACTCCCCTGTTGACTGGAAGAAGGGTATTGTCTGAGACAGGAGGCCAGTGCTGTATATAAACAAGAATTCTAGAGACAGAGAGACAGAATTGGAATTTTCCTTTTGGAAGAAACAGGATTGTCTCAGCATCTGGGAGCTGAGTTGGAGTTTTCGAGAGAGAGGGGGGAGGGAAGGAGGGCGAGTTTCTCTCCCAGCATCTGGAAGCTGACTGAGAATTGAAATGGAGTTTTTCTGAGACCAGTATCTGGTGAAGGCCACCCAGAAGGCCAATATTCCTTCTGGGTCCTAGGGCCAGCTGAACTGCTGAAGGACTGAAGAAGCATGAAAACTTTGTTCATGACCTGGCTAATCCTTGAGTTCCAAGCAAGAGAATTGCTAAAGGGTTTGAGATGTGCTGGACCCTGTGAACGTCAGTGTGTGCTGAGTATTGCCCTGAGGACTGGACAAGGACCTGGGAGCTGTCTACCTCTGAGGACTGGACGAGAACCTGGCAGCTGTCTGCTTCTGAATCCAGTGACTGTTTGGTGGATTCAGGAAGGAGCTGGGACCATGGAAGGGGATCCAGGGAATCAGAGAGACTACCCAGAGTCAAGATGAAGAAAAGGCCTCCCCTTGGACGAAACTGAGGTTTGCTGGACACTAAGGGGTGGAAAGTTTGTGTGGTTTTCTAATGACTGTACTGGTGATTAATGCTATTAGTAATTGTAAATCTAGATTAGTGACTGATTAAGTTAATGGTTGCCCTGTGAGTGGAAGTTTAATTATTGTGAATTGATTGATTTAATGATTAAGTGAGAAGGGTTTCCCCCTTAGGGAAACCAGGTGATTATTCTTTTGTTCCTTGTTCTAAATACTGTGGCCACTGTAGTGAAAACTGTGTGGCCATTCTAATGTTAAGCTGTTATAAACACTATAGTATGACTTTCTGTGATAAGATGTAATGTTGTGAATATTATATTGTGAATATTGTACTGAACCTTGATTTGTAATGGAATGAACAGTGTTCAATATTACTATGTAATCCGAACCTTAAAAACTGTTCACAGTAGTATTCTTTTTGCTTGTGCATGGCATTACACTCCCGCTCTCCTGTAAATGCCACCACACACATCCAATAGCCAGTCGGATGCTAAATCATGTCCTGCATACATCCCCTTCTCTCCATTCCAAGGGCTGTCATCATAGTCAGTTTCATCATCTCTCACATGACTTATTGTAAGTGATTTTAATGTTTCTGTCCTTGGTCTTCCCTTCACCAACTGAGCCCCAACAGAGCTGTCAAATCAAGCTTTCTGAGCCAAGGTCTGTCCACAGCCCAGCCCTACATAAGAATGTTCAATGGCTCCATATAAACTTTAATATCAAATGTTAAGTTCTTCAGTCCAGCCTTTAAAGCCCTCTGAATTAAGCTACAAACTTCAGCAAGGAGGAAAATTTACAAAGTGAGCAATTCAGATTTAACATCAGGAAACAACCACCCAACCCACAGACTCCCTAATAATGAGAGCTATCTGAAAGGGGCTGGGAGCCTCAGCAGGTGGCAGCTCTAGTCCTTGGAGGTCTTCAAGGAGAGGATGAATGATTGCTTCTCAAGGACACTGTGGGAGTATCTTCCAGGTACACTTTGTCCTCAGTGACCACTGAACTCCATTCTGATTCTTCAGGGATTGGTTGCTGCATTCCACATTGTCATTTTTCTCACACTCCACATTCCAGACAGACGAGATGATTAGATCTTCTCTGATCTTGCTGCTCAAGTGCCTAGCCCTTTGCCTTTTTACAGCATATTTCCTTGTGCCAAAACTGCATGCCTCCTCTCTGCTCCTGGGAGTCTTTAGTAGACCTCCAGGCTCCTAGCAGCTTCAGCAGCCTCTGGGATACATACTCCATCAGTCCTCCATCTCCCCCAAATTGCCTCTCTGGAATAGCCCTGGTTTAATAAGCCAGGGCTGGGTTGCATTTCTTGGGCAAATGGAAACTCGATGAGGGCAGAATCTGGCCTCAAAACTGGCTTTTGGTTCACAGACCTGAAACAAGTGTGTGACAGGCACTTCTTTGACACTTACTCAAATGAAGTGGATGAATTAGGGAGTTTGGATTCTATGTCTGAATGAAGAAACTGAGCTTCAAATATTGAAACTCATTTAGTAAAGGATAAGATACACACACATACACACACACACACACACACACACACCCATGCCAACTGCCCTTATCTTTCCCAGTAGGTCCCAGAAGCCCACTGCCTCCTGTATCCATGAAAACACTTGGGCTAACAGTACTAATGAGAGCCCCCAGCTTGTACATGCCTCAGAACCCACTCTAAGCCCCTGCCAAGGGAGGGACACAGGGACTGCAGTCCCAGAAAGTCATGAAAGCCCCACAGAATGACATTAGATCCAATGGTACCAATGGGGTGGCAAACACCTTCTCTAGCTTCTCCTACAGGACTGACAGAGAAGATTTTCTCTTCACTGAAAACACAACAGATAGGACAGGAGCACTCAAGTGGACAATGTTCTCCCAGTCAAAAGATTTATTTTGCAACAGCTGGTGTATCACCCCTCTCCTCAAGCTTCCCCAGGAGGAGAGCTATGCATTTTTTGCCTTGCTTTCTAATTTCTTTCCTGCTTTCCTGTGACAAAAGAGAAAGAACAATTTTCAGATGACCTGACAGATGACAAAGGATGAGAAAGTCTTCTTTCTGAAAGACAAATGACCTTCCTCAGATCCCATGTCATGGTACATGACATTTATAATAAACCTCTAATGTGACTTCTTGTCCATGACTATCAGTTTTTATATTTCCAGGGTCACCTCAAGAAAAATTGGGGCTTGTTTTAGCAAGGATGTTGCTAAGGTGTTTTAGCCAAGGTGTTCATGCATGTGACCTCTCTCAGACTCACTTGTCATATTGCCCAGGTGTCCTGTCAAAGAGGACATTGCAGGCTGAGTGAGCTTAATTTGAGATGACAGATTCCATCAGCCACTGACCAAGGGGCTCAAGGGGTGAGTCATAGGGATATCTCTTAATGCATTAATTCTCCCTCTCCTATAAGGAACAGCATCTCTCACAAGGTATTCAGTGTTCATTAGTGATGAGAGTTGCAGTCAGTAATGAGGCTGCAGCACTGATTTGAAGGCCAAATGATTTGTTCTTAAAGCACAGTCTCAAAGCAGACTTTGAAAGAAGCTTCATGAAGTTGTTAAGCCCTAGGAAGTGGCACTTACAAGTCAACACTCTTGACAAGGTTTCCTTCTTTTAAAAAAGATTTATTTTTAACATTCTTTCACTCTTGAGTTTGAGATTCTTTCCCTCTCTCCAGCCCTTCCCCACCCCCTTGAGAAGGCAAGCAATATGATAGCAATTATATGTGTGAACTCAGGCAAAATATACTTCCAAATTCATCATGTTAAACACAAAAAGCATGAAAAATAGAGTGGTAAAAGTCTGCTTAAATCTGCACTCAGAAGTCACTAGTTCTCTCTCTGGAGGTAGACAGTACTTTTCTTCATGAGTACTTGGGAATTGTTTGGATCATTGTCTTGATCAAAGTAGTAAAGTCTTTGGTAACTGATCATCATCACAATATTGCTATTTCTGTGCACAACAGTCTCCTGGTTCTATTAAATTAACTTTGCATCATTTCATATAGGTCTCCCAATATTTTTCTGAAATCATTCTCCTCATCATTTCTTTTAACACAACAGTACTGTATTCCATCTCAATCATATTCCACAACTTGTTCAGTCATTCCCCAATGATTGGGTATCCCCCTCAATTTTCAATCCTCTGTCACTACAAAAAAAGCTGCCATAAAAAATTTTGTACATGGGTCCTTTCCCTTTCTCTTTGATCTCTCTGAGATACAGACCTACCAGTGGTATTGCTGGGTCAAAAGATATACATAGCTTGATGACTCTTTAGGCATAATTCCAAATTGTTCATCAAAATGGCTGGATCCTTCCACAAAAAAAAAATGGTTGGATCAGTTCCCAACTTCAACAGTTCATTAGGGTCTCTATTTTTCTACATTTCTTCCAGTGTTTGTCATTTTCTGTCATGTTAGCCAATCTTATAAGTGTGAGGGGATATCTCAGAATTGCATTTTTTATACCACAGTAATATTCCACCACAATCATATACCACAACTTGTTCAGTCATTCCCCAATCGATGGGTATCCTTGAAATTTCCAGTTCTTTGCCACCACAATGAGAGCTCCTATAAATGTTTTAGAACATGGGAATTCTTTTCCTTTTTTCCTACTCCTCTTGGGACATAGACCTAGCAGTGTTTGTG